>CM016622.1:53872647-54106584 GCA_005393395.2 Gossypium australe
GATTTGCACTTTGGTACATTTCCAAATGAGCCAGATTAGTCCATTTGGGTTCGATTTGAGCTCACTTGTGCTCGCCTCAGCTCTTTGAGCTGATTCGTTAAATTAATGCACCAAAATAAATTGAAGTAGTTTTAGCTAGTTAAAATTAGCTCAAGTTAATTTAATTAAATAAATTTGGACATTAATTAGTAAAGTATTAAATATGTCTTATATTAATGTGTGCTATTAATGTGTCCCTAATTTAGACATGAATTAATTGGGTCTAACTTTAAGACAAGACTTTAATGTGCTGGTTCTTTAGACCAATTTAATGGCTGCCGAATTATAATGCTTAATATCCTAAGGGCTACCGAATTTAAGGTGTCTAGCTGCCCATTTAATGTGCTGATTTAATGACTAAAAGGCTAATTAATTTGCTGCAGGTTTCAATGGCTTGGATGGTATAAACGAGCATGGTTCAGCTTCCCAAAGCTTTTTTCCGTGAGCAACAAAAGCACCATTAATGTGTTGGAATTTTTCATGCATTCAACATACATTAATGAAGTGTTGGACGGCAGCAACTTAATGACTTGTGGGCAATGCATGGAATGAATTTATGAGGGCTTTTAACTCTTGTCCAGCCACATTTACGTCATTAAAGTGGTTGTCTGCTACATGTTGCTAGCTGAATTAATGCAATGTTGGAGACATGCATGGGACGGCATTAAAGGCTGATCAGCATGCTTGTGTGTTCAATTAAGAGGGCTACAAATTTAAGGAGGTGTTGTTGCATGTTCAAGACACCTGGGCGGCACATTAAGGGCCATGCTGGGTACTTGGTTGGGACGACATTTAAGAGGTTGTCTAGGGACATGAATGGACGAAATTAATGCATTCATGTGCAGCATTTTCTTTTGGCCGAATTTAAGGATTTGTTGGACATACATGAACACCCTTTAATAGATGCTGGCGCCTTTTTCGTAAACATAAAAGGACAGGTTATTAAAATCGGTTGGTGCATCTTGAGAACATCAAAGTAGCTGCTGTTGAAGTTTCCCAAGGGGCCAATTCGTGGAGTGCAAGAGACATCAGGCTCTCATTTATTTCAGCAACTTTTGAGCTTAATTGCTGCACATATTCGGCCAATGGACACCCCCTTCAAGAATGGCTTTCTTCTCTAAGGCAACACTTAAACCCATTAAAGACCATGGCTGAATGTAGATATTTCCAAACATATTCAGTCGAATTTCTTTCTTCTAGAAGCAAGACCAATCAGATTTTCAAGGCACTTCAATTAAAGTTCACTTGGCCGAATTTTTTGCAAGCACATGGAAGGCCATATTCAGCCTAATTTGCCAAGGAGTTTAAGAGTTATTATTCTAGAATTTTCCAGCAATTATTAGTTGAAATTAGCTTAGCTATTAAGCTATTTGGTAACTATTCGGCTAGCTCTCCTTAGCCTATAAATATTTGTTAAATTTCATTGTAAGGTTACAATTTTTAGAACTTTCATTTGGACTTTAATCAAATTATATGAACTTTTGTTCATTGAGTGAGTTGATCTCCTCTTCACTTTCGTACAAGTTTCATAGACTTATCGAGCTGTGCTTGTCGCGTCTATCACTTGTTCTTCCATACCGTTATACCACTGGTTCTTACTTCACTAAGTAACGGGTCTTTGGTCCATCTTGATTCCCATTTCCACCTTAACGCTATAGAAACTGGGGGTGACACCTCCGAGTGTTGAATCGTTTCTTGTTTAAGTCCTATTCTCCATTTCCACCAAACTAACACAATATCACCTATCTTTTATCCATCTTCTTTCTAAAATCGAACCTATCCTTTCCTTATCTAAATCATTCCCACACTTAAACACCCCCATTTCTAACTTCATTCATCTTCTAAACAAATCACTTAAGCTTCCACAAACTCATCCGTATTTTCCTATCATTTCCCGAAAGGCTTATCTCCTCCTCGTAGACGATCAGGCAACTCCCATACATTTCGACTCTTCCCGAGGTAGACTGTATCACTTTTCTCTATTTTCGTTCAAAGATTTGTTGGCTACCTAGTGTTCTAGTTGTGTCATCCATTTTCTTTGTCGAAAACTGAACTTATCACTACTCGTAGTGTGGCGTTCAAACATACCGAGGTTCCTATCTTGCTAGATAGTGGGTCGAGGTCACTTTAACCACTCCTAAACTGAACAAAGAGCTTATAAGCAACAGGTCGATACCAAATCGTATTTTCGTTCAATCCATTTTCCTTTCTTAACCATTTCATTCCAAAACAAATTCCATCTTTTTCACATCTTACCTTTTCATACCATATTCTTAAACCAACTACTATTTTGCCAAAACTACTTCTTTCTATACCAATTTTACTAAGCTAAATAATCATTGCTTCTCGAAGACGATTGGGCATCTCACATACGACACGACTCACCCCGAGGCAGATCGTATCACGGTCTTCCTCGATGTTGGCTTGAATCATGGCTATTTCCATCTCTTTGTAGTAGTCGTCCACACTACGATTGCCTTGAGTAAGGTGTTGTAACTTTTGGTACAACTCCCGATGATAGTATGCTGGAATGAACCTTTTGCGCATCAGGGCTTTCATTTCGGCCCATATATTGATTGGTCGCTGATGCAACCCAACCCGAGCAGCCAACGTTTTGCAGTATGATGATCGTGGAAGTCTGAGGAATTAAAGACAACAGGCTGTCGTAGGGTTGTTATGCACTTTGGTGCACGTTCAACTCAGCCCGGAATAGTTCATTGGGCTTATTTCAGCTCATTTAGCTTGTGTTTAGCTCGATTTAGTTCATGCATTTTATTTTGCTGAATATAAATTTTTAAATTAAATATTAGCTTAAAATAAAGGTGTTTAGTTTAAATAAATAAGTTGTGTTTAATAAGAAGCTTATTTAAATAATCTAGTTACTAGGATAATTTAATGGAGCATGAGTTTAAGTTTGTTTAATTCCACTTCTATAATTAAACTAGCTGATGCATTAATTGATGTCTTTACTTTTATTTCATTTATTGAAGTCAAGTATTTAATGTGTTTGAGTTTAATTAGTGTTTAATTGTGTTTAATAAGTTCATTTTAATGTGTTTATTGCAGGTGTTTCTTTAGCTCACAACCGTTACATTTCAAGGCTGTTACAACTTAATTGAAGCGACTTTTTAGGTGATTTTTGGTTACAAATGAAGTGATTGTTACAAGGGATGTTTAATACATCAATTAAGGAGTTTTAAGGAGCATTTTAACTCCTCTTAAATTCGGCAGCAACCTCTTTCACCTACCAGCAGTTTTTGTTCATTTAAGGATGAAAATAAACATTCAAATCACCATTTAGTTGCTGGTGTCTTTTCAGCTAGCCAAGGGACAACTCAAGAGACATTTCAAGCATTCAAGGATGATCATTCAAGCTAAATTAAAGTGAATTCAAGCATGGAGTTAATTGTTACAAGAATATCAAGAGTCTTGAGTTTAATTTCAGTTTTAATTAGCACATTAAGATGTGACCTTTCAGGTAGTTTTTCTTTCCTTATAAATATGTGTAACCAACCATTTTGAGGGGAGTTTTTGAACTTGAATCAAATTTTATGAACTTTGTGTTCTTGAGTGAAATTACTCCTCTCCTTATTCGTACGAATTTTTGGTTGACTTATCAAGTGTGCTTGTGGCATCTCCAAATTCGTTTTTGAACTTATCACTCCTTAAACCCGAGTGTGGCGTTCATTCTATCTCTATCTTTCACCTTAACCGTATAAGAATCGGGGTGACACTTTTTAGTGTTGAATCGCTCTTGATTAAGTTCGTTATTCCATCATCGCCAAACTATCTTGTTATCCATTGTTAAATCGAGACATTGATTATTCATCTACCTATCTTTAATCATTTCTTTCTAAACTGAAACCTTCATCATCCATCTTCCTTTCTATCACCCAAACTGAACCTATTCATCCCAATCTTCTCACTTGCTTCCATTTTCCTTAACCTCCGTTCCTAACTTAAACGAAAATAAAAGAAATTCACTTCAAAGCTTCTGCAAACTTAACTCTTTATATATTGTCTTCCAAAGACGAGATCTCTCCTCGTAGACGATCGGGCACCTAAAGTGCTCGTGTCATTCGTGAACCCAAGGGCGTATCATTTGGTATCAGAGCTTGAATACGAGGAGCTCCGACGAAGAACGAGAAGTCGAAATTAGGTACATAAGTTGAAAAAAAATTTGAAATTGAAAAAAATTCCAATTGTATTCAAAGTGTTTTTTGTATTTAATTTCGTGTATTTGAAGTAAAAACAAAAACAAAAAAATGAAAAAAGGTGTGTTCGAAGATTTTGCAAGTATTTGTTGATTTCTGTTCTTCTCCTCAGCCTCTTAACGTAAAACCATCATTTATCTTCAATTTCGACCCAATCATCCAAGTTTCTATTCACCATCATTTGGTACTATCCATTCTACCCAACGCCACACATTCCTCGAATTAAACCCTTCTATGTTTTTAGCCTACCCAATCCACCCAACATTAACCCTTGTAACCACTTTGAAGCTGACCCTCAAGCTATGATGAGACTTCTAAAAATGAAATACAAATTTGTGAGAGAGTCGAGCGGTAAAAGGCACGAGTGTTTACATTAAAGAAAAAGCCATAATTGAGTGAAACACGAGTGTGAGTGATTTTTCTTTGCGAGTGGCTTTGTGAGATTATTTTTGGGTGAGGTAATTATTTCTTGATTCTTTTCTTAACATTTTTCTTTTCTTTTCATTGATCCACCATGTCTTGAGACGAGTTTTTAATGTTCGAGTTTCAATACTTGTTGAACAAAAGCATGCTCGACCAAAAAATTTCATCAAGTCAAAAAACAGAGTCGAGATCATCACAAAGACACACGTCCAAAGATTATTCGCGAAAAGACTCTTATCAAGACTCCTATTCAACAAGGCCGTCGAGACAAAGAGAAGAAAGCTCCAAGTTTGAGACTCTTCGAGACAATGAATGAGAAAGCATGAGTTATTCCTCGTACACTTCAAAGATGTCACACACGAAGAATCTTTCACGAAGAATTGATTGTGATATCTATGAGAATATTTCCTCTTTCTTTGAGCCAAACCCTTATATTTTTGATCCTATGTATCATCCTCGAGTTGTAATAATAAAAGTGAAAATGAGAAAGAAGAGAAGAAAAAGAAAGAGAAATTGAAAAAGAAAAGAGAAAGAATTTGAGAAAGAAAATGAGAGTGAGAAAAAGAGAAAACTGAAAAAGAAACAAAAGAAGTCGAGTTAGAAAAAGAAACAAAAGAACAAGAAGAGCAAGAAAAAGTGAGCGTTGATTCAACTGACGCATTTGAATTTTGTTCTTGTTCCGTTTCTTCTTTTCAGGTTCCCGAAAGGTGATTTTCAACTTCAATACCTTTCGATGAAAGACGCTTTCGTATGATCAGCATAAGGTTAAAGAAGAAATCGAACCACACAAGTCCTAAGGTAAGTGAGGTAAGGAATTTTTAACAACTGAGTCATGGCGAGCAGGTTTGAACATTGTTGAAAATGACTTAGTTTTAAAAAGCTTCCCTTATTCGCATCTGATTAATTGCTCTTCTTTGAATGTGGCTGATTTCGTTCGGTCCAATCGACAAACACGAAACATGAACTTGCAAAATAACGGGTTTTCACGAAAGCGATTAAATTGTTCGATTGTGGTAATTCCGTGAATCAATCACTATTTTGTGAAAAATCCTTGTTTTGTTGCAAATCTGTTTCGATGACTGTAAAAAGTTTTGATTGTTTGTTTCTGTGTATGCAAAAACCCTTTTGGTTTGGCATGCTTGACTTAAAGACAAAAATAAAACCTTTGCTACACTTTGGAACAAGTCATCAAACTCATGTTTTTAAACCTAGAATCTGTTTGGGTTCGTTTTGTGCAAATAATCCATATTTGTTGAAAGGTTGGTCATTGTCAAAGGGGACGAGATTTGACCATTTTGATCACTATTGTAACACCCCCAAACCTGGCCTAGAAGTTAGGCCCAATCTAGCGTGCCACATGGAAGTGTTTTTAAAACCATCTTTGCAATTGTTAAAAATCTTGTTTGAGAATTACAGCCTCTTTGTTAAAACCCAAAACACTTAGGCAATTGTGTCCACGTGAAAACATAATTATCTTTAATAAACCTTTTTGGTTGCGAAAGCATATTTGAAATAAACGATTTACGAAAATGTGATGTTTGAAATAGAGTTGCAAAAGCATCTTGAAACATTGCGGAAACGTTGATAAAATACAAGTATTTTTGAGAGATTGATTGATGAATCACAAATCAAGGAATTGAACTTTAAATCCGTGACTTTTGAAAATGTCGTTAATAATTTGAAAGAAAGTTCAAGTTAAATCATATTTGTAAAGTTTATTTTGAAATCCATTTGTTAATCGATTTTGGAAAACCTTTATTTACGTTTTTAGAAAAATTATCGTTTTAAACAATTTAAGCAAAATAATAAGTATAACAACCATAAAGCAAATAATAAAATACTCCAGATGTAACATCCAAAAAAAAAAAATTGGGTGTTGTGATAAGAAAACACAATTATGGCAAAGGAATGATGGAGAAGAAAATGGGGAAAACACAATTATGGCAAAGGAATGATGGAGAAGAAAATGGGGAAAACACAATTATGGAAAATTTTGACTTTTAGGGGAATGGATGTGGATGGTTTTGGCCAAATTTCCTATTTGCAAACCTTGTGTCTTTTTCTCCCAATTTGCTATTTCCATTGCCGAAACCTCCTAGCACAATTGTGCATTATTTTTTTTTTCTTCCAATCTTTCATCTCTTTTGTTTGATCAACTATTCATCTTTTGTTCATCTTTCTTTGATAGCCGAATCACCTAGCATCCATCCAACCTTCCATCTTTTTTTCTTTTTATCATTCCTTCAACCTTTCTTCCATTTTCCTAAATCGACATTACCATATGATCAAATCTTCTTTATTATTTTCTCTTCAATAGCCGAATTTCTATCATCTTCTATCTTCCCCATTTTTGTGTGTTGGACATCTCTCCTTGATTGAATCGGGTAAGGGCTTCATTTCTACTCCTTTCATTTTCTTCTCTTTCTAGCCGAATATGTATGTTCATCACTATACAGCTATTTCACTTTGTTTCTTATCGAAATATCACTCTCTCCATCACTCTCATATTTGATCAACTCTTTTTCGTAGAGTTCTAGTGGGTGGCCTAATACCAAATCCTTGTTGATTCATTGTAGTCATAAGCCAATTGGTGGGAATCGAGATTATCATCGATTAAGGTAAGGAGTCTTTTCATAGTCCATTCAGTATCGCTATTCGGGTATGGTGTTAATCGAATTGAAAGTTTGGCTAATCGATTATGTTGTTAGGCACTAAATCGCTCGATACTCTCTACTTGTGGATTTTTAAGAAATAGTGGTAAAGTCGAACACCTACCTTTCGTGGTAAGAGACTCGGATTGTTGGTAAGCGTTATAGATTTTTAATCCATCGCAATACTTGGATGAAGTTGTGAATTGGGTTTTGGACTAATTGTTGACCAATTGTATCTTTAGGTGCCGCGGAGAATATCGTGTTGCGGATTCCGAATAAGGTGTGTAATCCCGTACTTTCCGTATACATATCTGAAATGGTGGGTAATCTCACACTTCTCTGGAATTTTGCATGAATATTCTGTGATTTAGTCAAAATACCAAAGAAAACCAAAAATCAGCATCCGGGATCACTCGGGCGCGCGTAGGTTCATAGTGGTAACCATGTTTTTGTAATAAAACAGTTTGGGTCAATGGTAGTGACGTGATTTCGAAAAATCATGAAAAATAGGAGAAAGGGAATTTGAAAGTGAATGAGATATCAAATTAAATCTTACTGTGTCTATTTTGATATGGAAGAAACGAGAAGGAAAAGGAATTCTATATTCTGAGATATTCTAATTTTAGTGAGACTGGTTTTGGTTGACTTCATGGTTTCCTAATCTATTTTTGAAAAATCATATAAAATTGTACAAAGTGAATTATGGGTTATAATTTATATGTATGGATTCCTTAATGAGTCTATTTTATTTAGAAACAAGTGGGGGCAATATATGAAAACCGTACAGCGAGATATTTGAAATTAAGTTAAGAGAGGTCAGGATCGTTGGTTAGTGAAACAAGGGAAATTTTAAGGAATAAACTGTACTAATTGGATAAGTCAAAAATTCTGGAAAAATTATAGTAAGAAGATATATGAATCTAGTTTCAAGGAAAATTTACGGAATTAGATTTCGAGATTTCTAACTTGAGTTATAGTCAATTTAGTCAGTACGACGCAGATGGACAGTTTTAAATTTTTATGCCCAAATTAGTAGTTAAGTCTGGATTGCGAGATTACCGAATTACCCTTAGTGGGTACGATTGTCGAATTGAGATATTGCTTAATGGGTCGTTTTGATAAATTGCTATATGGGCCAATTTGATAATTTGCTTTATGGGCCAATTTGATAAATATCTATATGGGCCAGCTTGATAAATTGCTATATGGGCCAATTTAATTATTTGCTAAATGGGCCGATCTAAAAATATGTGAAATGGGCCAAGATAATATTCTGCTTAGTGGGCCAAATTAATAAATTGTTATAATGGGCCATAAAATTTGTAAGAAATATTTGAATGCATTATTATGAATTGTTATGCATTATATACATGAATTGCATAGGATGGGATAATGATGAAGAGAAGTTCTGGTAGCTCTGCTACATAAATCTGGTGGCTTTGCCACAAATCTGAAAAATGGCAATACCATATAAATTCTGTTAATCTGGTGGCTTGTCCACAAATTTGATAAATGGCTTAATGCCTACTGCTGGTGTGTTGGCGGAGTGGGTAACTAAAGCTCCCCACAGGTGTGTTGGTTGGTACGGGTGGTGTGTAGTGGATGGAAAACTAGGTTTGGGTTGGGAATTTCATATCATATGCATATTATATATGATACATTTATATTATTGTAAACGGGCTTTGGCCGAAATAATTGTTTAATGGATTTTAGCCCAGTGAACAATGGTAAGAGGGTTACACACTATGATACGGGCACGAACTGAGCAATATACCCAGCGAGCCAACAAAGGATGAAAACAAATTGTGTTTGAACCGGGAGACTGGGTCTGGGTGCATATGCGAAAAGAGCAGTTTCCAGCTCGACGACGAAATAAATTATCACCGAGAGGAGATGGACCTTTCCAAGTCCTCGAGCGAATTAATGAGAACTCATACAAACTCAATTTTCCTGGTGAATATAATATCAGTGCTAGTTTTAATGTAGCTGATTTAACTCCGTTTGATGCAGGTCCTGACTTGAGGACAAGTCATTTTCAAGAGGAGGAGGATGATACGGGCAAGCCCCATCATGAACTAAGCTCGGGCCGAGACCCGATAGTGTTACCTCAAGGACCGATTACGAGGGCTCGTGCGAAACAATTTAAAGAGGCAATTGGAGTTTTGATCCAACAAGCTTGGGACGATGCTAAGACTAGCTCAAACGATATTTCAACTCCGAGTTGCATGCCCCTACGAGCTCACGTTCCGAAAGAAAATCATCTGGCCATTCGGCCTTAGTCAACTATTTAGTTGAAATTAAATAAAATAAATTTGGACATTTTAAATTGTTTTAATTATCTGTTGCTTTTAAATAAGTTATAATCATTGCATAATTAGTGAGTATTAGTTAATATGTATAAAATAGGACCAAATTAATGGTTGGATGCCTACCCCTTTTTTTTTGGCAGAATTTAATATGAGCATTAGATAACCAAGACACATGTTTTAAGTTGCTTTTAAAATTATGGACACTAATGCCGAAATTATTGTTTGTAGGTGCTTAGGGGACATTTTTTTTAAAGCCATATTCGGCCACCATTCTCAAGGAACCTTGGGAGCACAAAAAGGCAGCCACAACATGCTTCTTTGTCTCCTACACGTCTCTCAAGGGTGGACAAAAGAATCAACATGCTTTACACGACATTCAAGCCTTCTTTTTGAATGCATGTCTAGGAATCATGCATGGGATTTTTAAAAGATGATTTTTGTGTTCCCAACATGCCTTTTTCCCTTCGCCAACGTACAACATGCCTTTCTTTTCCCAACGTGCATTAAAAATGAGGCACTCATTGTCATATGGAGGCATGCGTGAGACTCCTTAATTTAGGCATAGTGTTTGCCGTAATTATTGCATGGGGGACAACCTTAAAAGGGGTGCTGGAGCATGTGTGGACAATATCTAAAAAGGTGCCAAGTTATTGTTGGTTTGTCTCCAATGTGTCTCCATAGGGAATGTTTTTCACGTTTTCTAGGCACCTAGGATATGGCAAGAATATTCAGTTTCCAAGGGCTGGTATGGGGGTTGGAAAAACTCCTTTTCACACTCCCTAGGCCGAATATTAAAAGGCTCTTACATGGCTCAATGTTTCATGCGTGGGTGGGGATTTTAATATGGCATGGGGGTTTGAAAATTCCTTTTTTACATGTTCCTAAGCTGAATATTAAAAGGGCCTTACATTCCTTAATGCTCCATGAGTGGGGGTGTTATTTTAAGATGACATGGGGATTTGGAGAATGCTTTTCACGTTTCCAAGGCACCTAAAACAAGACAAACATGCCTTTTCTCTTTTCCCAAACGGCTATTAAAGAAGGAACATTACCAGCATGCGTGAAACATTGTTCAAGGCGAATGCTTGCTTTAATCCATACTTCCATTGAAGATATCAAAGACCTGATACATGTGCCGCCCAAGAAGCCATGCACGTCCACAAATGCAAATGGCGTGACTATTCAGTTTTCAAGGGAGCTAAGGCTGAAAATTACCTAGGAAAATTAAGCTAAATTTTATAATTTATCAACTAGTTTCCTAGTACTATAAATACCCGAAATTTGCCTTTTGTAAGCACTTTTGAATGAATGATATATCGAAACTCTATCGAAATTATAAGAGACTTTCTCCAATTTCGTTTTAAGGATTTGTTGGCTTATCTAGTGAGCTAGTGGCGTCAACCTATTCTTTTGATCACCTTCTAAATACCGAGGTTCCTGTCGTATCTTCGATAGTGGGTCGAGGTCTGATATCCATCCAAAAATCAAGCCTTAAGAACTGTACAAGTAATTTGGGTCGATACCATTCGGTATTGGTTCTTACTTGTTTCTTAAGCCTTAAATCGAAACTTATCTTCTATTTTTTTGATAACTATTCTTCTCTTATCTTCAATTTTCGTATCTCCTGTTTACGACTGGGCAACTAAACATACATCTCGATTTCATCTTTAGACCGGGACTATATCATCTGGTATCAGAGCCAGGTTAAATCGAGAATCACGAGCCTATGACGACTAATCCAAAGTTGTTACGTGAAGATCTGAAGTAAGTTTAAAAAAAATTCGATTATAACAAAAAAAACTCGAATATTAAAAAAATTCAAAAAAATCGAATATAAAAAAAATTCGAACAAAGTTCAATATCTCTTCTTCTGCTGTAAACTTCTTCTTTCTCTCTCGACCCAACTTGTCAAACCACCCGAGATTTTTTTTTCTTCCTTCAGCCTACCTTAATACCCAATACATTACAACCCTTGAAACCCGTTTTGTGACTGACCCCTAAGCCCTAATAGGCCTTGGCGAATCCTAACAATGAAATCACGAGAAAGTATAGAGGTAAAAGACATGAGAGTGTGAGCTTATTCGAGGGGAGGTAAAAGCCGAACTAAGAGTGTAAACACGAGTGGAGTGTCATCAAGCTTATTTCTTTCTGAGTGAATTGTGAGGTTTTATTTGTGAGGAATTAGTTCTATTACGATATCACAAGAGTCCGGGCGAAACGCGGAGGAATAACAAGGAAGACAACCGGTTCGAAATGTTCCCGACTTACAAATACAAGCCCACTTGCGAGAGTTGGAAAGGTTACTTGAACGGAGACTCAACTCCCTTGAGGATCGTCTGTTTCAAGTTGAAGCACAAAGACCACGAGAAGTGACTCCTGAAGTTGCTAGACCACTGCGTGGACAGCCTAATCAAAGGCGTGAGCAAAAACGAGAAATTGATGAAGGCATCAATGAGTTTAGTGAAGGTGAAAGTGACCATGAGTCCAACACCAGTGTTGGAAGGAGAGACCCCCGAAATCGCTGCTAAAGAGATCGGCGGCGAGAAGACGACGATCTCAAAAATATCAAGTTGACCATTCCCCCTTTCCAAGGTAAGTCAGATCCCGAAGCCTATCTAAAATGGGAAAAGAAGATCGAACTTGTGTTCGATTACCACAATTACTCCGAAAATAAGAAGGTCAAGTTAGCCGCTATAGAATTTTCTGACTACGCCATGATCTGGTGGGATCAGTTGACGATAAGTCGAAGGCGCAACGGCGAACGGCCAATCACTACATGGGCCGAAATGAAAGCGATCATGAGACGTCGATTTATCCTTTCTTACTACCACCGCGAGTTACATCAGAAACTCCAACACCTTTCACAGGGGACGAGAAGTGTTGAATATTACTATAAGGAAATGGAGATCGCCATGATCCAAGCTGACATACGGGAAGCTACCATGGCTCGATTCTTAGCTGGACTCAACTGGGAGATAGCAAATGTTGTGGAATTGCAACATTATGTCGAGATGGAGGATATGGTCCACATGGCCATCAAAGTAGAAAAACAATTGAAGCAAAAAGGGGCATCCCGCAGCTATTCCAATCCAAAACCCTCAAAGTGGGGCCAAAGTACAAGCAAGGGGTTTCCCATAAACAATCCGAAAGATTCCACTTTCACCCCTAAGATGAACAAGCCTTTGGCCGAAACAAGCAAAGGCAGAGATCCAGAAGGTTCGGATGCTAGATCGAGGGATATTAAATGCTTCAAGTGTCTTGGCCAAGGACACATCGCAAGTCAGTGCCTGAATAGACGAACTATGGTAATGCGGGCTAACGATGAGATTGAAACCGAAGACGAAGAAGAATGTGAGTCTGAATCCAATTCAGAAGCTAATGAGGACATAGAACAACCTGTTGAAGGTGAATTGCTCGTCGTGAAGCGAAGCCTCAGTCTTTAAAGCGCGGGAAACAAGGAGCAACGAAAAAATATTTTTCATTCAAGATGCCAGGTGCAAGGCAAGGTTTGTAGCCTTATCATCGACTGAGGGAGTTGCACGAACGTAGTAAGTACCCTCATGGTGGAAAAGCTAGGATTGACAATGTCAAAGCATCCGATTCCATATAAGCTTCAGTGGCTTAACGACGGCGGAGACCTCAAAGTTACTAAACAAGTCTTAGTATCCTTCAGCATTGGGAAATACTCCGATGAAGTGCTATGCGACGTAGTGCCAATGCACGCGAGTCAATTACTCTTGGGACGTCCATGGAAATATGACCGCCGAGTGATGCACGATGGCTACACTAATCAGTATTCCTTCAAGCATCTTGGAAGGAATGTGACACTTGCCCCTTTAACACCTAAGCAAGTCTTTGATGACCAGCAAAAGCTTAGGATTTCCATTGACCAGTCAAAAGAAAAAGAAAAGAAAAATGAGAGAGAGAAAAATACAAGTGCAAAAACAAATGAGAGGAAACAAAAGAAAGAAAAAGATGAAGATGAAAAAGAGAGCGGAAAAATGAGTATTCTTGCAAAAGCGAGTGATATTAGGAAAGCTTTGAGTCTAAGACATCATATGTATTTGCTTCTGTATAAAGAAGTGTTTTTGAACACTAACGATTTACCCAATAATCTTCCTTCTTCTGTGTTATCATTGATTCAGGAATTTGAAGACATATTCCCGGAGGAGATACCAAGCGGTTTGCCACCCATTCAAGGCATTGAGCACCAAATTGACTTGGTGCCTGGAGCGGCTCTACCCAATCGACCTGCGTACCGGAGCAATCCCGAAGAACCCAAGGAGCTCCAAAAACAAATCACTGAATTACTAGAAAAAGGCTACCTTCGAGAGAGCCTTAGTCCATGCGCGGTACCGGTGTTACTTGTGCCAAAGAAAGATGGCTCATGGCTCATGTGTGTTGACTGTCGCGCCATCAACAAAATTACCGTTAAGTATCGACACCCGATACCCTGACTTGATGACATGCTTGATGAGTTAAGTGGAGCACAAATCTTTACAAAGATTGATCTTAAAAGTGGCTATCACCAAATTAGGATGCAAGAAGGGGATGAATGGAAGACGGCTTTCAAAACGAAGCTAGGTTTGTACGAATGGTTGGTAATGCCGTTCGGTCTTACAAACGCTCCAAGTACTTTCATGCGTCTTATGAATCATGTTTTACGAGCTTTTATTGGAAAATCATGTGTTGGTTATTTTGATGATATCTTAGTGTACAGTAAATCGTTGAAGGAACATGTCCAACATCTACGCGCGATCCTAGAAACATTACAGAAAGAGGTATTGTATGCTAATCTCAAGAAATGTTCTTTTTGTACTGACAAGGTTGTTTTCTTAGGATATGTCGTGAGTGCAAATGGCCTAGAGGTAGACCAAGAAAAGGTTCGAGCCATTCGGGAATGGCCACGTCCTACGACGATCACCCAAGTACGAAGCTTTCATGGGTTGGCTAGCTTCTATCGTCGATTTGTACCCAATTTCAGTACAATAGCTGCTCCTTTAACGAGTGTGATTAAGAAAAATTTAGCTTTCTATTGGGCTGAAGAACGGTCTTTTAATGCAATTAAAGAGTGTCTTGTTAAAGCCCCATTGTTATCCCTTCCTGATTTTTCTAAAACCTTTGAAATTGAATGTGATGCTTCAGGTGTAGGGATCGGAGCCGTACTATCTCAGAATAGAAGACCGGTGGCATACTTTAGCGAGAAATTAAATGGAGCTACACTTAATTATCCCGTGTACGACAAGGAAATGTACGCCCTCATAAGGTCACTTGAAACATGGCAACACTACTTGAGGCCGAAAGAGTTTGTAATCCATTCGGATCACGAAGCGCTCAAGTACATCAAAGGTCAACATAAGCTCAACAAACGGCATGCAAAATGGATAGAGTATTAAGAATCGTTTCCGTACGTAATCAAGTATAAGAAGGGTAAGGAAAATGTTGTAGCGGATGCGTTATCACGAAGGTATACTCTATTGAATTCTCTTGATTCTAAATTACTTGGCTTCCATCATATAAAAGATTTGTATATTGATGATGTTGACTTTGGGACTATATATAATGCTTGCGAAAATGGAGCCTTTGATAAGTTTTATAGGTACGAAGGATTTCTCTTCAAAGAGAACAAACTATGCATAGCAAACGGTTCTATTCGAGAATTGCTGGTATTAGAAGCGCATAGTGGTGGCCTTATGGGTCACTTCGGACGAGACAAAACAATGTCAACTCTACAAGAACACTTCTTTTGGCCGGGAATGCGAAAGGATGTTGAACAAATATGCGAGTGTTGTATAGCTTGTAAACGAGCAAAGTCGCGAGTTCAACCTCATGGCCTATACACGCCCCTCCCTATACTGGACACTCCTTGGATCGACATCTCCATGGACTTTATCCTTGGTTTACCGAGATCCAAAATAGGGAAGAACTCGATCTTTGTTGTAGTTGATCGATTTTCTAAAATGTCACATTTTATTCCTTGTGCTAAGACTGATGATGCTGTGCACAGTGCATATTTGTTTTTTAGGGAAGTTATGCGTCTACATGGAATCCCAAGAACGATCGTATCTGATCGAGACGTAAAATTTTTAAGTCATTTCTGGCGGACTCTGTGGGGGAAGCTAGGGACGAAACTAATGTTCTCAACCACTTGTCATCCTCAGACGGATGGACAGACCGAGGTGGTGAACCGAGTCCTATCAACTCTGCATAGAGCATTAGTGCGGAAGAATCTCAAAACATGGAAGGAATGCCTGCCTCACATTGAATTTGCTTACAACCGAGCTATTCATTCCGCGACTAAATTTTCTCCCTTCGAGAGAGTTTACGGGTTTAATCCTCTCACTCCTCTTGATCTATTACCATTACCTTCTGATAAGTTTATCCATTCTGATGCTAGGAAGAAGGCGGACTATGTCAAAGAACTGCATAAAAAGGTGCGCGAGAACATCGAGGCAAGAATTGAGCAATATACCCAGCGAGCCAACAAAGGACGAAAACAAATTGTGTTTGAACCGGGAGACTGGGTCTGGGTGCATATGCGAAAAGAGCAGTTTCCAGCTCGACGACGAAATAAATTATCACCGAGAGGAGATGGACCTTTCCAAGTCCTCGAGCGAATTAATGAGAACTCATACAAACTCGATTTGCCTGGTGAATATAATATCAGTGCTAGTTTTAATGTAGCTGATTTAACTCCGTTTGATGCAGGTCCTGACTTGAGGACAAGTCATTTTCAAGAGTGGGTCGAGGTCTGATATCCATCCAAAAATCAAGCCTTAAGAACCGTATAAGTAATTTGGGTCGATACCATTCGGTATTGGTTCTTACTTGTTTCTTAAGCCTTAAATCGAAACTTGTCTTCTATTTTTTTTATGACTATTCTTCTCTTATCTTCAATTTTCGTATCTCTTGTTTACGACTGGGCAACTAAACATACATCTCGATTTCATCTTGAGACCGAGACTGTATCACACTGAGTTCTTGTAACTCACCCCCTTATTTCTTAACCCTGTAGGTAATACTTGGTGAGGTGGACTTGGGCCATGGATGACTCGGTGGCGGCCATACTTCAGAAATGGTGTTATTAAATTTTAAATTTCTATTTTCGATTATTTTATTATTTTTCTATATTGATTTAAGTTGTAATAATGCCTATGGAGTATTTTATTATTTTCTTTATGGTTGATATACTTATTATTTTGCTTAAATTGTTTTAAACGAGAATTTTTCTAAAAACCTAAATAATGGTTTTTCCAAAATCGATTAACAAATGAATTTCATAATAAACTTTATAAATATTTTAACACGAAAGTTATTTTCTCGAACTATCAAACAATATATTCAAAAGTCACGGTTTTAAAGTTCACTACCTTGATTGTTGACTCATCAATCAATCTCTCAAAAATACTTGTATTTTATCTACGTTTCCGCAACAATTTCAAAATACTTCTGCAACTCTTTTTCTAAACATCACTTATTTGTAAATCGTTTATTTCAAATACGTTTTTGCCACCAAAAAGGTTTTTCTTAAAAGATAATTACATTTTCAAGTAGTTAAAAATTGCTTAAGTGTTTTGGGTATTAACAAAGAGGCTGAACTTTTCAAACGAGTTTTTTTTTGTGACATGCCAGATTCGGGCCTAACTTCTAGGCCGGGTTTGGGGTGTTACACCAGAGGCCCTATTACAACTTAAACCAAAATAGCAAAATAATAAAATAAACGGAAATAGAAAATTTAAAATTCGATAACACCATTTTGGAAGTATAGCCTCCACCGAGTCATCCATGGGCCCAAGTCCTCACTATGGAGCATTACCTACAAGGATTAAGAAAGAAAGGGGGATGAGTTACAAGAACTCAGTGTGTAACCCACTTACCGTTGTCCACTGGGCCAAAATCCATTAAGCCATTATTTGGGCCAAAGCCCGTTTACAATAATATAAATGTATCATATATAATATGCCTATGATATGCAATTCCCAAACCAAACCTAGTTTTCCATCTGCTACACACCACCCGTACCAACCAACACACTTTTGGGGAGCTTTAGTCACCCACCCCGCCAACACACCAAATGTAGGCATTAAGCCATTTATATCAAATTTGTGGACAAGCCACCAGATTAACATATTTTACATGGCGTTGCCATTTTTCAGATTTGTGGCAGTGCCACCAGATTTATGTAGCAGAGGTACTAGAACTTCTCTTCATCATTATCCCATCCCATGCAAATCATGTATATAATGCATAACAAATCACAATATAACAACAGTAATTTATTCGGATATTTATTACAAAATTATGGTCCATTAATACAAATTATCAAAAAGGCCCATATAACAAATATCAATCGGCCCATATAGCAAATATCAAATGGCCCATATAGTAAATTATCAATCGGCCCATACAGCAAATATCAATCAGCCCATATAGCAACATATCAATCGGCCCATATAGCAAATATCAATCGGCCCATATAGCAACATATTTCAATTTGGCCCATAAAGGGTATTTTCGTAATTTACGTAATTTTACCCACTAAGGGTAATTCGATAATCTCGCAACCCAGGGTATTTCGGTAATTTACCCTCTAAGGGTATTATGGTAATTTCGTAACCTAGGCTTAACTACTAATTTGGGGCATAAAATCGAAACTGTCCAACTGCGTCATACTGACTAAATTGACCATAACTCGAGTTAGAAAACTCAAAATCTAAATCCGTAAATTTTCCTTGAAACTAGACTCATATATCTTTCTCCTATAATTTTTCCAGAATTTTTAGCTTAACCATTTAGTACAGTTTATTCCATGAATTTTCCCTTGTTTCACTATCTAATGATTCTGACCTCTCTTACCTTAATCTCAAATATCTTACTGTACGCTTTTCATATACTGCTCCCACTTGTTTCTATTGAAAATAGGTTCACTAAGGAATCCATACATATCAATTATAACTCTTAATTCTCTCTGTACAATTTTATACAATTTTTCCAAGACAGAATAGAATAAACCAAAATAATTCAGAACCAGTCTCACTAAAATTTACATATCTCAGAATATAAAATTCCTTTTCCTTCTCCGTTTCTTCCATATTAAAATAGACACAATAAGATTTAATCTGATATCTTATTCACTTTTTAATTCCTTTTCTCCTATTTTTCGTGATTTTTCAAATACACGACACTATTTCTGACCGAAACTATTTTATTACAAAATACGATTACCACTACGATCATATGCACGCCCGAGTGATCACGGATGCCGGTTTTCAATTTTTCTTTAGTATTTCGACCGATTCATAGAATATTTCATACGAAATTTCAGAGAAGTGTGAGATTACACACCATATACGGAAGGTACGAGATTACACACCTAATTTTGATTTCCTAAAGGACCACTCGTCTTTGACCACTAATTTCGAGTGATCAATGATTGGGTAGATCGAGCAATTTAACCCCTATAAATAATATCAGTTAATCATCACCATCTTAACGAATAAAGAATGATTTATAGAATCCTTAAAGAACCCTTACCTTTAAGATTTTAGAATCGATTTCTAGCGATTAAACGATGACTTCGGAAACTCCAAGTTTCGGCCTTCCAAATATTTCTACAGAGAAAAAAAAGTGATTTCGAATGAGAGAAAGTATGGTGATGGTCTGGGTCAATATGGCCATCCCACACCAAGATATAGATTCGGCACTAAGAGAAAGAATAAAAATAAAATGTTGAAATGGATCACTTACCGATTGATCAAAGTATGAGTAGTAATACAGTTGAGAAGAAAATATGTATGAGATGAAAGATTCGGCTATAGTGAAATAGATTAGAATGGAGTGATTCTTGAAGGATTTTTTAAACAAAGAAAAGAAGAAGAGGAATGATGGATTAGTTTTGGTTTTCAATAATGATGAGTGAACAAAACAATGGTCTCAAAGTTTGTATACAATCGGCAAGAAGAAAGAAGAAATGGAATATGCCTCCTCAAGGTTGTGTAGATTTGGCAAAGAGAAGAAAAGGAGTTTGGGGAGAAGAGAGAAATGATACCAAAGTTGTCAATAGAGGTTTGGCCAAAGCAACCAAAATTTTACCAATTACCAATGACCATATTCGGCTAGGAGAGAGAGTTTTGAGAGAAAAAAATACAATTGATGGTATTGGTATTTTGACCCAAAACTAACACTTTTGTTTTACCAAAACATCAAGCACCAAATTGGCTATCATCCTAGCCCCAAGCCATCCATTCATCCCCCCTAGGATAAGCGTTTGGCCACCCAAATTTTCCAAAACACCTTCCATGAAATAAGCCCCTTGTCCCCCTTACTTACCTATTTCTCTTGATTCCTTTCCCCAACTTCAACCTTGCCTTATTCTTTTAGCCACCTTACCAAAAATAATGAAGTCCACCCTTGCCATAAATACTCCTTGACCGACACATTAAGAAAGGGAAGCAAAAATAAAAGTCAAAATGCACACAAAGTGATTCAAACTCCTTCCCTCAAGGTACTACAAGTGACGCCATAGCCTCTTTACCAAATGCTCATTTATGCTAGCTATATACTCAATTATTTCCGTATGCTTTAAGGTCACTTACTCCATCTCCTTTAAAGTGCTAAATGCCAAAAATTTTACTAAGGTCCAAATAAACCCCGAGCCTTCGTAGAAACCTCGTAACCTTCCAAATTCAATTAACTAATAAGTCCAATTTACAATAATGCTATTCTCTTGTTCTCAAAATTTTAATCACTCCTACGCCGAAGGCCCATTGGGCCCAATCCTACTAGGCCCAATTTCGGGATGTTACAACTATCTAAGATCGTTCCTTGAACATTTTATGTGGTTGTTCTTGAAGTTCACGATTTATTTGGAAAAGGTTGATTCGACCAAGAAGTTTCAACTACGCTATACCCCGAGGTGCGAAGATTTGTGATGGTCGAGCAAGGTAAGTTCGATCTTTGTTGTCCTGCCTTTGAAGATAAACAAGGTGAGACACTTGAAACTTATGAGACAATTTTTTTCTCCTCGGTCGGTGTTAAGAATCGTGTTGATGATTTAGCTGTTGTAAAACACTTAGATCGTAACATGCTTAACAATTCTATTTTGCCTGTTTATGATCTATCTATTTTGGTCATTGATAAAAAGATTCATATTCTTGATCATTGTGATGTTGAAGAGTTCGTTAGCAAGCATATGTCCAAAGGTCGACTGCAAGGTTTGATTGCACGAGTTTATGAACCATGTGAATCTTTCCAATTGCCTGTATATGATGATTATGTCTATATTTTGACCCATTACTCGCATGCCTTGTGGAATCAATTTAAGTTGTATGCCTGTCTTGAAATTTATTTGATTTTGTTTCGAACATTTGACGAGGCATTACTTTGCTTCCATGATAATTTGATTTTGTCCATCGACATGCGATATACTTGTCTTGTTTCGATTATGCTTGGATTGCAATTTTGTTTGCATTGATTTTTACTAAATCATAATTATTCTTTTTAGATGAAACAAATACCATCCGTCCCGTTCGATCGAGGAAAGCCGAGTAAAAGGAACTATGTTCTAGAGAACCAACGACTCGATTCGATGACGAATCACTTTGAAGAGGGGGGATGATGCGACCCAACCTGGGCAGCCAACGTTTTACAATATGATGATCGTGGAAGTCTGAGGAATCAAAGGCAACAGGCTGCCGTGGAGTTGTTATGCGCTTTGGTGCACGTTCAACTCAGCACGGAATAGTTCATTTGGGCTTATTCCAGCTCATTCAGCTTGTGTTTAACTCGATTTAGTTCATGCATTTTATTTTGCTAAATACAAATTTTTAAATTAAATATTAGCTTAAAATAAAGGTGTTTAGTTTAAATAAATAAGTTGTGCTTAATAAGAAGCTTATTTAAATAACCTAGTTACTAGGATAATTTAATGGAGCATGAGTTTAAGTTTGTTTAATTTTGCTTCTATAATTAAACTAGTTGATGCATTAATTGATGTCTTTACTTTTAGTTCATTTATTGAAGTTAAGTGTTTAATGTGTTTGACTTTAATTAGTGTTTAATTGTGTTTAATAAGTTCATTTTAATGTGTTTATTGCATGTGTCTCTTCAGCTTACAACCATTACATTTCAAGGCTGTTACAACTTAATTGAAGTGACTTTTTAGGTGATTTTCGGTTACAAATGAAGTGGTTGTTACAAGGGATGTTTAATACATCAATGAAGGAGTTTTAAGGAGCATTTTAACTCCTCCTAAATTTGGCAGCAACCTCTTTCACCTACAAGCAGTTTTTGTTCATTTAAGGATGAAAACAAGCATTCAAATCACCATTTAGTTGCTGGTGTCTTTTCAGCTAGCCAAGGGACAACTCAAGAGACATTTCAAGCATTCAAGGATGATCATTCAAGCTGAATTAAAGTGAATTCAAGCATGGAGTTAATTGTTACAAGAATATCAAGAGTCTTGAGTTTAATTTCAGTTTTAATTAGCACATTAAGATGTGACCTTTCAGCTAGTTTTTCTTTCCTTATAAATATGTGTAACCAGCCATTTTGATACGATCGCACCCCGGAGTGCACCTAACTCAAGCAAGGATTCAATGGTGCTACCTCAAGGACCAATTACGCGATCTCGAGCTAAGTAATTCAAGGAGGCCATTTCAGCCTTAGTTAACCAATTGTGGGTTGAGGTTTTGGTTGGAGAAATAGAACGAGTTGGGACCAGCTCAATAAAGTTTCCTTGCAACATATTACAAACCAATTTCTGTTCAATTCCAGCTCTTTGAATCGATCCGACTATATTGAACTCTTTATTTAATTTTCAGCTTTGTATTTAGTTTGCATTTTAAATATTTACATTTAAGCATCTTAATTCAATAAATGGTTGCTGGTCAATAATTCAACTCAACTTAGTTTAATTAACTGAGTTTCTTTTAATGAATTTAATTTTATTGTTGCTTCATTAATTAATCTAGTTTCTAGGTTAATTTATTGATGCATGAGTTAAGTTCATTTAATAATGTTTTTCTTTATTAAACTAGTTGTTGGAATAAATGATGCTTAAGTGTTAGTTCATTTATTTAAGTCTAGTTGCTAGAATAAATGAAGCTTAAGTGTTAGTTCATAAATGATGCTTAAGTGTTAGTTCATTTATTTAAGTCTAGTTGCTGGAATAAATGATGCTTAAGTTTAGTTCATTTAATTAAGTTAGTTGTTAATTTGTTTTAAGTTTAATAATTGCATTAATGTGTCGGTTACATGTGATACTTGCAGGTGACTTTTCATTTTACAACCATTATTTATAAAGCCTGTTATGCATTCATTGAAGAGTTACTCACATTGAAGATAGAAGTTACATGTCTAGAATTCCAAAGGTTGAGACTCTTCATTTGGTTGGTGACTTTTTGTTTGATTGTGGAGAACTCAAAGGCTTTGAAAACAATTTAATTCAAGAGTTAATCACATTGAAGATGGAAGTTACATGGCTAGAATTCCAAAGGTTGAGACTCTTCATTTGGTTGGTGACTTTTCGGTTGATTATGGAGAACTCAAAGAATTTTGACAAACAATTTAATTCAGGAGTTACTCATATTGAAGATGGGAGTTTATGGCTAGAATTTCAAAGGTTGAGACTCTTCATTTGAAATCATTATTAGCCTCATTAAAAGTGGTCATTCAACTAGCATCATTTGATATTATATATACATGTAATCAACATATTGTGGAGGAACTTTTGAATTTTGGTGAATGATATTCTGCTCAATTTGTGAGGCAAACTTTTCTCTATTTTCGTTCAAAGATTCATTGGCTACCTAGTCTTCTAGTTGTGTCATTCGTTATTCTTTGTCGAAACTAAACTTATCACTATTTGTAGTGTGGCGTTCAAACATACCGAGGTTCCTATCTTGCTAGATAGTGGGTTAAGGTCACCATAACCATTTCCTAAACCGAACTAAAGGGCTTATAAACAACGGGTCGATACCAAATCGGTATTGGTTCTTGTTTGCACATTTGTTTATCAATTTTCCTTTCTTATCCATTTTTGAACCAAAATCCATTTCTTCTTTCATATTCTACTTCTTCTAACCATACTTTTAAATTATCATTTATTTTTTTAAAACTATTTCTTTCCATACCCATTCTACTAGGCTAAATATTCATTGTTTCTCGAAGACGAATGGGCAACTCACATACGACTCGACTCACCCCGAGACGGATCGTATCACATTTTGAGGGGAGTGTTTGAACTTGGATCAAATTTTATGAACTTTGTGTTCTTGAGTAAGATTACTCCTCTCCTTATTTGTACGAATTTTTGGTTGACTTATCAAGTGTGCTTGTGGCGTCTCCAAATTCGTTTTTCAACTTATCACTCCTTAAACCCGAGTGTGGTGTTCATTCTATCTCTATCTTTCACCTTAACCGTATAAGAATCGAGGTGACACTTTTTAGTGTTGAATCACTCTTGGTTATTCCATCATCGCCAAACTATCTTGTTATCCATTGTTAAATCGAGACATTGATTATTCATTCTACCTATCTTTCATCATTTCTTTCTAAACCAAAACCTTCATCATCCATCTTCCTTTCTATCACCCAAATCGAACTTATTCTTCCCAATCTTCTCACTTGCTTCCATTTTCCTTAACCTCCATTCCTAACTTAAATCAAAATATAAAAGAAATTCACTTCAAAGCTTCCGCAAACTTAACTCTTTATATATTGTCTTCCGAAGACGAGATCTCTCCTCATAGACGATCGGGCACCTAAAGCGACTCGTGTCATTCATGAACCCGAGGGCTTATCAGTCGCTCCCCGTTTAGTTTAGGACATAATTAATAGTTGCTGATCATTTAATATGTCCAGCCGAAATACCTTTAATTGTGTCCCATGTTCCAGCCGAATTTTTAGACAACAAAAGCTTTCATTTATCTCATGTTTCCTAGCTCAAAACATGGTTTAAACATTGATTTAAGCTACTGGAAAATTAATGGCCGAATTCATTCATATGCAGGTGTTTCAAACGAGGCATTTAAGGCTATAAAGCAAGATGGGTGGCAGCATGCTAAAACCTCATTTAATGAAGTGCTGGAGCATGCGTGAGTCAACATTCAAAGCATTAGTTGCTGGTTTCATCTTCCCAAATGAAATAAATGTGATGTTTCCAATCTCCTAGACGTGCATTTACTTTGGCCGAATATAATGCTTTGTTGGAACAAGCATTGGCGACATTAATAGGTTGCTGAAATTTTTTTTCTTCGTGAATGTAAATGAACCGGTATTTAATGTGGCTGGAGCATCTCGTGAACTACAAAAGGAGGCTGAATGCATTCATCTTGCAAGGTGCTTTTTTTCATGAAAGACAAATAATTAAGATGGATGAGTTGCTTCGTGAATGTAAAAGACCAAAACATTAAAGGTGCCGAATTCAATGTGCTGCCGGTTTGTGTCTCCATGCGTGGGGAGTGATTAAAAGCTAAAATGGGGTTTTGGGGAAGGCCTTTCATGTTCCCAAGGCATCTAGAAGAAAGCATGGCCATCCGGATTTCCAAGGCTAAATTATGAAGCTCATTCAAGTCATGCAAGCCCCTTGGCCGAAAGTTCAAGTACAAATCAGCCCCCATTCATCCATTAATGTTTGGCTGCAGCTAGGCAATCTAGAAGCTGTCCATTACCTTCCCATTCAGCCGAATTTAGACATGGTATACTAGAAGACTTGTTCTAGAATAATCAATATTAATTTATGTAACACCCCAAACCCGGACAAGACACCACGTCCGAATCTGGTATGTCACGGGGAAAACCATCTTGGAAAACTAGATTTCTCGTTTAAAAGCTGAGTGAAAACACAGTGTGTTTGAAACAGACTTGAGCTGTCTTGTTTGAAAAACAGTTGATGTATTTGAAATCCGGAGATTTTGAAAACTTAGCTAGAATTTATAGTTAAGACAAGTTTAAACCTTTCAAAACCTCAGTAGTTTCTTAGTGATATATAAAACACTTTTAAACTTAGGAGAACTACAAGTTTGAATTGAAAACCATTTGTATTTGTTTATCAAAAGACTTTGTGTGATACCCGATGGTATAATTTAAAACACGTTGCGTTTTAGTTGTGAAAACTTTATCTTTCCATATTTTAGTAAAATTTATTCCAAGTTACTTTGTTAGGCATATTAAAAATCAATTTAAAGCATAAGCAACATAAAATATAACTTTAAAGGCCTTTTACAAATCCAAATAGAAACCCAAATAAAAGTAAATAACTAAAGTACCCAAAATATAGAGTCTGAGTAAAGACTTTATTCAGCATGGCATAAGCACCCCGAGTCCATCCCGGCTCCAAGTCCGCATCTACGAATCACCTGAAATGTCAAAGGAGAGGGTGAGTCGAGTGACTCAGTGTGTAAACCCCGCTCCCGAAGAAACAACATGCTAACACATATCATACATAGCAACATGATTAATGCAACCCGACCCTAACCATCCATATCGCCTCATCTACCCCGTGTGGTACCAAACCACTGGTGGTGCCAAACCACTGGTGACATATAGTCACAATGTGCTACCAAAGCACTGGTGTCCCAAAGACACAATATCCGTCAATGTGCTACCAAAGCACTGGTGTCCCAAAGACACAGTTGTGCTACCAAAGCACTGGTGACCGAAGTCACAAATCCAATGATGATGGGGCCAACCCATCGTGTGTTACCAAAACACTAGCAGACGATCCCATATCTCAAGTGGGGCCAACCCACGGTGGTCAAACCACAGGGACAAGTCGCAATGAGGTGCCAAACCTCTGGTGTCCCAAAGACACAATGTGCTACCAAAGCACTGGTGACCGTAGTCACAAATCTGGTGATGGGGCCAACCCATCGTGTGTTACCAAAACACTGGCGTCAATCCCGTATAATCATCTGTGGGGCCAACCCACTGTGGTACTGAGCCACTGGGACGAGACGCTGAGGTACCAAACCTCTGGAGGTGCCAAACCTCTGGTGACCCAAAGTCACAAAGTTGTGCTACCAAAGCACTGGTGCTCGTCAGCACAATATACCACTGCTCCCTCCTCTCGTATCACCCATCAACATGCCAAACTCATGTAATCATGCATATCATACTATCATGCATATCATACTATCATGCATATCATGCCAATCTGTCTAATCTCATACCCCATGTCACATGTCCATAACCATGATATCATACAGATCATCAATAACTCATAATAATAACACTGACTTACCCGAGTCCTGGCTCATACCCATCAGAGTATCATTTCAATCATCACTGTCATGATTTTTATTTAAGCAAGCAGGTTTAATAATAATATTACTAGGTATAGCTGTGTTAGTTACACACCTGATAGTTACGAGTCTAAAAACCCAATCGAAACGGTCTAAATCCCTCGAGCACTGACTCCTACAATCGGCCAAACATTAGGGTTAGGCATCTATGACATTCGGCCAACACCAAATGAACCACAAGGGTTAGTGTTGAACCCTTACCTTGCGAATGGTTTGATTTCCAATCAAACCCCGAACCAATAGTGGTTCTTCTTTCTTGACAGTCGGCCTTCACCTAGAAATGGAATCATTAATCTCTTGTAGCCCATCTTAAAGAAATCAACCGAATGTAGCAATATCACTTACCACACTTACCTAATCACTTAACAATTGAAGATGGCTCCTCTTGTTTGCTTCCACAATCCAACCTATGTGAAAAAAAGGTTAACCAAGTGATTAACTCACTTCCATCTACAACCATCATAGACTTTGAACAAACCGCAATCACTAAAGAACCAAAAGAGGGAGATATGGCCATTCGGCCTAAGACTTACCAACCTCCAACCGATTGAAGCAAGGCCTCCAAACACCACTGATATTCAGCCACTACCACTACTAGGAGAAGGGAAATATTCGGCTACAATGAGAGCAAAAAGTAAGAAGGAGATTTTGGCAACACCAGGGGTTTTCGGCTATCAGTCTTGAAAACGAAACAAAGGAGTGTGGTTTAAGAAAAGAAGAGAAATCGGCCACAAGTTGCAGGAGGATTCGGCTTCACTCAAAGAAGAGAACACAAAAGGAAAATGAATAGAAAAGGGGTTGATATTCGGCCAAAAGAGTCACAAGAAGAAAAGAAATGAAAGCAAGTGAAATGGTGACACAAAAGGGCATTCGGCTATTAAGAGAACTAATCAAGAATGAAGCAAATTCGGCATGTGTTGCTTGGGCTTTCAGGTTCAAGGAAGAAGAATGAGAAGAAGCAATTGAGGTTTCGGCTACTAAGGTTTCAAGAGATGAAAAGAAGAAAGTAAGAAGAGAATAGGTGCTAATTTCGGTTCCAAAAGATGAAAAGAAAGGAGTGAAAGTGAGAGGACTTTTGCTTACCAAAATGTGACCGAAAAATGCACCAAAATGCAAGGTACATTCGGCTATCCCCTCACCCACACCATGCCGTCATTCCCCCCCCTTCAAAGCCCCAAAATTCGGCCATATCCCTCAATATACTCACATCCACACATTCAAATGGGTTGAACTAGTCAACCTCCTAAAATCCCTCTCCACTCTCCATTTGAATGAGAAGACCAAGTCCAAGGCAGAGTTCAAATTGCCTTCTAACTCTTCCTCCATGCCATCCAAAATAGGCACCAAAAATGGGAATCCTGCAGCTTGAACTCAGGTCCTCCCCTCCCTTGTAAATGACGCCAACTTCAAGCTCCAAGTGGCACATGCCTTGCCACTCTGCCAGCTCACCTTTTGTGCAATAAAACCACGAAAATAATTCTTAAACCCCAGCTTCCTCAGCTCCCTTCACCTAATACCCAAAAACCAAAATTTTCTAATTTACTCAGGCATACACCTAGGCTATAATTAAGCCCCGAGAACATAAAAATAGCAACATAGCATACTAACAACATGCAGACCATGCAACAACGAAACAACCCCTAACCCGGGATATTACAATTTAGTTTATTGTTACTTAGCTATTAAGGAGTATTTGAGTGACTATTCGGCTATCATGTGAGCCTATAAATAGATGGTCATTTTCTATTGTAAAAAAAAACTTTGATGAATTTTATATCGATACTCTGTCGAATTTGTGAGACACTTTCTCCAATTTCATTTTAGGATTTGTTGGCTTATCTAGAGAGCTAGTGGCGTCAACCTTTCCTTGTTTCTATCCATATACCGAGGTTCCTATCCTTTTTCGATAGTGGGTCGAGGTCTGATTTTTCCACCTAAAACCGAGCCTTAAGAACCATATAAGTAATTCGGGTCGATACCATTAAGGTATTAGTTCTTACTTGTTTCTTAAGCCTTAAATCGATATCTTTCTTTCTAAACTCGAAACCCGAACACCTTTCGAAAATAATTCTGAAAACCTTATCGAACTATTTCCTTTCTTTCAAACCCAAACCCGTTTCTTACCTTAACCGAACATTGCTCCTTTCTCGACTAAGTCGCTTAAGCACTTCGAATTAGTTCATTTCTCAACTACCCCCAATCATCCCGACTCCTCCCTAAATCGAAACCAATTCTTCCTTCCTATTCCAAAACCGAACTAAACCCGAACCTCTTCTGTTTAGAACCAATCAAACATCTTACTTTATTACTTCCTTCTAGACTTAATCTCTTGATTCAATTACTGTTCATTCCCTTGACTTTTATCTTTCCTCTTTCTCCATTACGATTGGGCAACATAGCATACATCTCGATTTCTTCTCGAGACCGGGACTGTATCAGTCACCTTCGCAAAAATGAAAAAGGTTAGTGACACCATGGATGATGAACTTGAAAGAACATGCTGAAACATTATTCACAAATTGAACATATGAATTGATGTCGGGATCAAAAACAAGAATCTTTTTATCTACATCCAAAATAGATAGATCGTGTTCAAACGAAACAAAACAATTAACCACATCACGATCTAAATATCTTTCAAAAATCAAAGTATCAATAAGATTTTTAACACCATCCAAGGAGAATAAAAACGTTCCAAAACTTTCAAGTGTCTTACCTTTATGGGAAGGAAAATAAAGATCATTTTTACCTTTTCTCGATCAACACAAACCTTCGCTCCTCAGGGGTACAGTGTAGTCGAAACTTCGTGGTTGACTTAACCTTTTCGGAATGAAACGCGAACTTCATGTACAACCACAGAATTGGATTAAGGAACAAATTTAAATTGAAGCCAAATTTGTCAAACCTCGTTTCCTTATTCAAAAACCAAGTATAGAAGTTATTCGCATAAACTTTAGGATGCTGGTTTTTCCCGCAAGTTGAACTAAAACACGTTCCAAGTTTAAAAACATGAGTTTAATTACTTATGCCAATGGGTAGCAAAGGGTTTAGTAAATCAAACATGTCAAACCGAAAAGATTTTTGCATACACGATAACGAACAATCAAAACTCGTTACATTCTTCAAAACAGATTTGCAACAATTCATGGATTTTACAAAAGGCATAAATTGATGCACCAAATTATCACAATCGAAAAATTTAATCATTTTTCGTGAAAAATCGTCATCACGCAAAATCAAATTTTTAGTTTGTCGATCGTACCGAACAACATCAACAAAGTTTTTTCCATAATGCAAATCAAGAGAAAAACTCCTTGTGCTTTATAGAACGAATTCATTATTCACAATCAAGGAATAGCAATTAATCAGATGAAAATAAGGAAATCTTTTAAAAACTAAGTCACCGAAAATGTTATCAAAAACTTTCAAACATGTTTGTCGTGACTCAGTTGTTAAAATTTCCTTACCTCGCTTACCTTTGGGCAAGTGTAGACTAATTTCACTTTCGATCTTACCTTTCTCGATCATTCGGAATCTTCTCTCATTCGAAAGGTATTGAAGCTGGAGCTTGTCGAATGGATCTTTAGAAACCTGGAAAGATGAAACAAGAGGAGGACTCACGAGATGGTTAGTAAAAAGCTCCTCACTTTTTCTTGTTCCTCTTTTTCTTTTGTTTGTTTTTCTGACTCGTTTTCTTTTTTTTCTTTTTCAGTTTTCTCTTTTTCTTCACTCTCATTTTCTTTTTCAATTTCTTTTTCAACTTCTTTTTCTTTTTCACTTTATTTTTCCTTTTCTTTTTCTTTTTCTTTTCTTTCGTATTCTTTTTCGATTTGATTACAACATGAAGATGATACAAAAGAATAAAAAAGATGTATGTTTTTCTCAAAGAAAGAGAAAGTAATCTCGTCAGTTTCTCGATCAATTTTTCGGGAATGATCCTTCGTGCGTGATTTCTTTGAAGCGTACGAAGAATAACTCGTACTTTCTCGTTCGTCGCCTCGAAAAATCTCAAACTCGAAGTTTGCTTCTCTTTGTCTCGAAGGCCTTGTTGAATAGGAGTCTTGATAAGAGTCTTTTCTCGAATAGTGTCGTCCTGATGAACTTAACTCTGTTTCTTGACTCGATGGAGTTTACTGCCGTAGGGTTATTGCTCGAGGTGCTTGCTTGTCTTGAATGGGCTTAATCTTTTGGTCGAGCATATTCTCCATTTCTTTCAACAAGTATTGAAATTCGTCGGCTGAAAATTCTTCTCGAGACATGATTTTATTCACTAAAAAGAAGAAATATCAAAAACAAAAGCAGAAAATGATTACCTAACCACAAAAACCTCACAAATTCACTCAAAATGAAAATAGATGATTTTTCACTCTGCTCGTGTTTACGCTCGTTTAATAGGCTTTTTCTTTCTCTCGAATGATCTTACAATCTCTTGCCTTTTACCGCTCTTCTCGCTCTTGTGATTTCATATTTTGTCTCGTTTAGACCTATTTGCGGCTTAGAGGGTCGGCTTCAAAACGGTAACAAAGGATAATGCCGAGTGTAGGGTAGGCAAAAAACATGATACGATTCGCCTCGGGTTGGGTCGAGTCGTATTTAAATTGCCTAATCGTCTTTGAGAAACAATGAATATTTAGCTTAGTAAAATGGGTATGGAAAGAAATAGTTTTGGAAAAATAAATGATAGTTAAGAGTATGGTTTGACGAAATAGAATATGAAAGAAGAAATGGATTTTGGTTCAAAAATAGATAATAAAGGAAAATGGTTAAACAAAAGTGCAAACAAGAACCAATACCGATTTGGTATCGACCCGTTGTTTATAAGCCCTTTAGTTCGGATTAGGAAATGGTTATGGTGACCTCGACCCACTATCTAGCAAGATAGGAACCTCGATATGTTTGAACGCCACACTAAGAATAGTGATAAGTTCAGTTTCGACAAAGAAAAACGAATGACACAACTAGAACACTAGGTAGCCAACGAATCTTTGAACAAAAATAGAGAAAAGTTTGCCTCACAAATTGAGCAGAATATCATTAACCAAAAATCAAAAGTTGTTCCACAATATGTTGATTACATGTATATATAGTATCAAATGAGGCTAGTTGACTGGTCACTTTTAATGAGGCTAATAATGATTTCAAATGAAGAGTCTCAACCTTTGGAATTCTAGCCATGTAACTTTCATCTTCAATGTGAGTAACTCTTGAATTAAATTGTTTGTCAAAATCCTTTGAGTTCTCCATGATCAACCAAAAAGTCACTAACCAAATGAAGAGTCTCAACTTTGGAATTCTAACCATGTAACTTCCATCTTCAATAAGCGGGACGGTTTGGAATAGTAGCTCCCGGTACAAAGCCTATTTGATGTTCAATTCCACGAAGTGGTGGTAGACCATTCGAAACTTCTTTCGGGAAAACATCTTTGAAATCCTACAATAAAGACAAAATAGAAGAAGGTAGAGTGTCGGGTAGTTCTTTAGTAGAGAATAAGGCTTCCTTGTACATGAGTACAAGAGCAGGACGATTCATCACTAACGCTTTTCGAATATCACTAGCTTTTGCAAGGACACTCATTTTTTCAATTTCCTTCACTTTCTCTTCTTTTTCTTTGCTGATTTTCTTTTCACTCTCTTTTGTTTTCTTTTTCTCATTTTTTTCTTCTTTTTTTTACACTCTTCTTTTTCTTTCTCTCTCATTTGTTCAACGGATGCCTTCAACTTCAATTGATCATCATAAACTTGTTTCAGAGTTAATAGTGCCAACTTTCTTTCCCATAAACTTGAAAGTGTACCGATTGGTAAATTCATCATTTAGCACTCACCGATCAAACTGCCACGGAGGACCAAGGAGTAGATGGCTCGCATGCATCGGAACAACATCACATAATATTTCATTCGAATACTTTCCAATGGTGAAAGAAACGAGTACCTGCTTGGTCACTTTAAGTTCTCCGTCGTCGTTGAGCCACTGAAGTTTGTAGGGGCTCGGATGCTTGGTAGTTGGCAAACCAAGCTTTTCAACCATCATCGTACTTGATATATTTGTACAACTGCCATCGCCGATGATGACACAACAAACTTTTCCTTCAACTTGACATCGGGTATGAAATATGTTCTCCCGTTGTAACTCATTATCCATACCTTGGAGACTAAGACTCCTTTTGACAATGAGTAATTCGCCTTCCACAGGTTGTTCTAAGTCCTCCTCAGCTTCAGAAACCGTTTCAGACTCCTTTTCTTCTTCATCCTCCGTCTCTATTTCACCATCGGCACGAATCACCATGTCCTTCAATTTGGGCACTGATTGGCTATGTGACCCCTTCCAAGACATATGAAACATTTGACATCTCGATTACGATTGAAAGAAACATCGGGTGCCTTGCCTTTATCTACAATAGTATTAGGCTTGTTGGTTTTTGGAGGTGCTATGGAATCCTTTCCTCGAGAAGTTGGAAAACCTTTACTCGAACTTTGACCCTACTTGGATGTGTTAGAAGTGGAAAAACCTCGACTTGGACCTTTACGCTTGAGTTGCTTTTCTACCTTGATGGCCATATGAACCATATCCACCACTTCAAGATAATGTTGAAGCTCGACGACATTTGCTATGTCTCAGTTTAATCCAGCTAGAAATCGTGCCATTGTTGTTTTGGAATCCTCTTGGACATCCGCTCGAATCATCGCAATTTCCATCTCCTTGTAGTAGTCTTCGACGTTTTTGGGCCCTTGTGTAAGATTTTGAAGTTTTTTGATGCAACTCTCGGTGGTAGTAAGAAGGAAGAACATGTTGCCTCATAACTGCCTTCATTTCGGTCCATGAAGAGATCGATTGTTCCCAATTATGTCTCCGGCTAGTAGTTAGTTGATCCCACCAGATCATGGCGTAATCTGAGAATTCGATTGCTGCCAATTTCACTTTTTGTTTTCTAAATAGTTATGACAACCAAACACCAACTCGATCTTCTTTTCCCACTCAAGATAGGCCTCCGGATCTGATCTACCTTGGAATGGTGGTATAGAAAGCTTGATGTTCTTAAGATCATCATCTTCACGTCTCCGTCCTTGAAGTCGTGGTTCCCTCCGACAATTACTTGTATTCCACTCTCGATCGCTTTCAAGTTCACTAGGATCGTTTTCATTATCACCTTCATCTCTTCGTCTTTCCTGTTGTGGATTTGGCCTCTCCCGTCTAAGTTGAACAACTTCTGGTGGTCTTTCACGCTGCTCTCTTGTTTCGACTTGGAATAAGTGGTCTTCGAGGGGATTTAATATTCGATCTAGAAGTCTTTCGATCTCTCGTAATAGAGCTTGCATGTTCAAATCAGGAACATTACGAATAGGTTGTCGTGCGGGACGATCTTCCATGTTAGAATTAGTTTCTTGGGACATTGAATTTAGTAAGAAACCTCACTCAAAACCTTACGGTCACTCGGAAAGACAGAAAAATTTTCACTCACACTTGTGTTTACGCTCGAGAATAGGCTTTTATCTCCACTCTTTTGCGCTCACAACTCTCGTGCCTTTTTCCTTTCTTTACCTATCTCGTGATTTTGTACGCAGATTCGCCAAGGCTAAAATCCTTTGTCGAGATGGTTGGTTTCAAATGGATAACAAAGGATGAATTGTATGGTTGTGGGTAGGCTGAAAGAAATTTGTAAGTTGATTTAGGTGTGGCGCTGGGTAGGAGAATGGAAGGTAAGATACTTTGGGGTTGATCGGGGGTAGTAGAAAAGAATGATAACACTTAACTTGCAAGAACTTTTTTTTTTTTGGATTTTTTTCACTTCAAATGTAAAAAGATGAGTACAAAAGAAATGAATACAAACTTTTTTATAGATTTTTTTGAATTTTTTTTGACTTACAAGCTAATCTTTGTTGTGTTCTTTGATCTTCGGAGCTTTTCTATTCTAGCTCTGATACCAAATGATACGATTCACCTCAGATTGAGTTAAGTCGTATTTAAATTTCCCAATCGTCTTCGAGAAACAATGAATATTTAGCTTAGTAGAATGGGAATGGAAAGAAATAGTTTTGGCAAAATAAATGATAGTTTAAGAGTATGGATTGACGAAGTAGAATATGAAAGAAGAAATGGAATTTGGTTCAAAAATGAATAAGAAAGGAAAATTGATAAACAAACAACAACCAATACAGATTTGGTATCGACCCGTTGTTTATAAGCTCTTTAGTTCGGTTTAGGAAATGGTTATGGTGACCTCGACCCACTATCTAGCAAGATAGGAACCTCGGTATGTTTGAACGCCACACTACGAATAGTGATAAGTTCAGTTTCGACAAAGAAAAATGAATGACACAATTAGAACACTAGGTAGCCAACGAATCTTTGAACGAAAATAGAGAAAAGTTTGCCTCACAAATTGAGCAGAATATCATTAACCAAAAATCAAAAGTTGCTCCACAATATGTTGATTACATGTATATATAGTATCAAATGAGGCTAGTTGAATGGTTACTTTTAATGAGGCTAATAATGATTTCAAATGAAGAGTCTCAACCTTTGGAATTCTAGCCATACAACTCTCATCTTCAATGTGATTAACTCTTGAACTAAATTGTTTGTCAAAAATCCTTTGAGTTCTCCATGATCAATCGAAAAGTCACCAAACAAATGAAGAGTCTCAACCTTTGGAATTCTAGCCATGTAACTTTCATCTTCAATGTGAGTAACTCTTAAATTAAATTGTTTGTCAAAATCCTTTGAGTTCTCCATGATCAACCGAAAAGTCACTAACCAAATGAAGAGTCTCAACTTTGGAATTCTAATCATGTAACTTCCATCTTCAATGTGAGTAACTCTTCAATGAATGCATAGCAGCCTTTAGAAATAATGGTTGTAAGATGAAAAGTCACCTGCAATTATCACATGTAACCGACACATTAATGCAATTATTAAACTTAAAATAAATTAACAACTAACTTAATTAAATGAAATAACACTTAAGCATCATTTATTCTAGCAACTAGACTTAAATAAATGAACTAACACTTAAGCATCATTTATTCCAACAACTAGACTTAAATAAATGAACTAACACTTAAGCATTATTTATTCCAACAACTAGTTTGATTAAGAAAAACATTATTAAATGAACTTAACTCATGTATCAATAAATTAACCTAGTAACTAGATTAATTAATGAAGCAACAATAAAATTAAATTCATTAAAAGAAACTCAGTTAATTAAACTAAGTTGAGTTGAATTATTGACCAGCAACCATTTATTGAACTAAGATGCTTAAATGCAAATATTTAAAATGTAAACTAAATGCAAAGCTGAAAATTAAATAAAGAGTTCAATTTAGTCGGATCAGTTCAAAGAGCTGGAATTAAACTGAAATCAGTTTGTAATATGTTGCAAGGAAACTTTATTGAGCTGGTCCCAACTCGTTCTATTTCTCCAACCAAAACCTCGCCCCACAATTGGTTAACTAAGGCCGAAATGGCCTCCTTGAATTGCTTAGCTTGAGCTCGCGTAATTGGTCCTTGAGGCAGCACCATTGAATCCTTGCTCGAGTTAGGTGCACTCCGGGGCGCGATCGTATCAAAACAAAAAGAAATTTTGGTATGTGTGGCGTTGGGGGTAGAAGAAATTGATAAAAGAATGGACAAAGGGATGATCGGGAATAGAATGAATGAAAACAAAACAAGAACTTTCAACTCCGCACTTTTTTTATACTCGAATTTTTTTCTTTTTTCTTTCACTTCAAATATAATACGCTGATTTCAAAAGAAATAAAATACAACTTGAAGAATTTTTTTATTTCAATTTTTTTCAATACGTACTCCGAGATCTTCACGAAACGTCGATGCTCCTCGTTTTAGTAGCTCTGATACCAAATGATGTGATTTGGCCTGGGTTAATTGAGTCGTTTCACTTGTTTGCCCGATCATCGATGATGAGATTGTTCGGTAAGTTGAAATTGTAAGTTTGGTGGAAAATATGCGAAAGCTAAAGAAGTGGATTGGAGATGAAAGATGGTTTTAGTATGAAATGTAGTAGGCTCGATTTAAGAAATAAAATAAAGATAGATAGTTTGGGATAAACGGTGGATATGGAAAACGAACTTAAGCAGCAAGATTGATTCAACATTATATCGTAGTGTCACCCCGGGACTTATATGGCTTAAGGGGAAGGGTGGAAATAGTTGATGGACCTCGACCCATTACTTAGCAAAGTAAGAACCGAAGGTATAATTGAATGGATGAACGCCACACCAAGTTGGTGATAAGTTCAGAAGGAGCTCGGTTAACGCCACTAGCACGCTAGATAAGTCAATTTGAGACTCACATGAAATATGAGAGGGAAAACCTCACAAGAACAAAAGTTCATAAAATTTTATCAAACTTCAAAAGTTCAAAAGTCCCTTTACAAAGGCTGATTTCACCTATTTATAGTGTTAGAAAAGCTAGCTAAAAGGTCACGTCTTAATGTGCTAATTAAAATTGAAATTAAACTCAAGACTCTTGATATTCTTGTAACAATTTACTCCATGCTTGAATTCACTTTAATTCAGTTTGAATGATCATCCTTAAATGCTTAAAATGTCTCTTGAGTTGTCCCTTGGCTAGCCGAAAAGACACCAGCAACTAAATGGTGTTTTGAATGCTTGTTTTCATCTTTAAATGAGCAAAAACTGTTGGTAGGTGAAAGGGTGTTGTTGCTGAATTTAAGAAGAGTTAAAATGCTCCTTAAAACTCCTTAATTGATGTATTAAACATGATACGATCCCTGTCGCATCATGTTTCGATACATCTCGATGACATCGAGATTGGCCTGAACTCGAGGGGCCCAAGTACAAAATGAGACATTTAATTTTAGCTTGTTAATAAATTGAATTGTTGGACTTTATTTTTAATTAAGTTGCTTGAATAAATTACTCATCTTAGTTAATAACTCATGTTAGATTAATAAATGAGTTGCTGGTCTTAATTCAACTCATCTTAGTTTTAATAATTGAGTTATTATTGAACTTCATTTAATAGATGCTTCTTTAATTAATCTAGTTACTAGGATAATTTATTGATGCATGAGTTTAAGTTTAATAAATTATGCTTCATTTAATTAAACAAGTTGCCGGAATAATTTATCAATAAGTTTTAGTTCATTTATTGAAGTTAAGTGTTTAAAGTGTTTGAGTTTAATTAGTGTTTAAATGTGTTTAATAAGTTCATTTTAATGTGTTTATTGCAGGTGTCTCTTCAGCTCATAACTGTTACATTTCAAGGCTGTTACAACTTAATTGAAGTGACTTTTTAGGTGATTTTCGGTCACAAATGAAGTGGCTATTACAAGGGATGCTTAATACATCAATTAAGGAGTTTTAAGGAGCATTTTGATACGATCCGCCTTGGGAGTGAGTCGAGTCGCATGTGAATTGCTCGATCGTCTACGAGAAGGTTTCGTTCGGCTAGTTTAAAGATGATACTTTTGGGTAAAATGGTGCGAAAGCTATTGAAAAGGGGTTTCAAAGATAGGTCGAAGGATATGAATTTTATATAGGTTCAGATAAAGTAAATAAAGATGGAGATTGGTATGGATGGGGATTAATGACAATGGATGATAAGTGAAAGGAGGGTTCGGCTATGATAAAGTGAAAGGAAGGAAAGAAAGAAAGTTTGGTAGATGATGGATATGGAATAAAAAGAAATTCAAAAGCAAGTAAGAACCAATACTAAAAAGTATTGACCCGAATACTTATAGGCTTTCAAGGTGGAAGATGGGAGTAGAGAAACCTCAACCCACTACTTAGAAAAGTAGGAACCTTGGTATGAAGGTGAACGCCACACTATATAATAGTGATAAGTTCGGATAGAAGAGAACGGGTTGACGCCACTAGAGACTAGATAAGCCAACGAGTCTTCAACGAAATATGAGAGAAATCAATCTCACAAATTTATAGTATCAAATGAAGCTAGTTGAATGGTCACTTTTAATGAGGCTAATAATAAACTCAAATGAAAAGTCTCAACTTTTGGAATTCTAGCCATGTAACTCCATCTTCAATGTGAATAATTTCTTCAATTAAGTGGCTGTCAAAGTCCTTTGAAGTCTCCTATGACCAACCGAAAAGTCACCTAACTCCATCCTTCAATGTGATTAATTTCTTTAATTAAGTTGCTTTGAAAACCTTTTAAAGTCTCCATGACCAACTGAAAAGTCACCAGCATCTTTGATGGAGAATTGAATCATGTGATTAATTGCTTTCAAAGTCTTTTGAAGTCTCCATGTCCAACCGAAAAGTCACCAGCATCTTTGATGGAGAATTGATTACGTGAAGTGATTACTCATGAAGCAACCGGTTATGGAAGTAGAAAACAAAGAGGCTACTGAAATTAAAGAAGAATAATGCTCTTCTTTAATTGATAAAAACAACTTCTTAATGATGTATTAAGCCCCTGTATATCAGTCCCGCTCTTGTGTAACCGAATTCACTTGAAAAGTCATCCTATTGAATTCATAACAGCCTTTAGAAGTAATGGATGTGATGATACGATCGCGCCCCAAAGTGCATCTAACTCGAGCAAGGATTCAATGGTGCTACCTCAAGGACCAATTACGCGATCTCGAGCTACGCAATTCAAGGTGGCCATTTCGGCCTTAGTTAACCAATTGTGGGGCGAGGTTTTGGTTGGAGAAATAGAACGAGTTAGGACCAGCTCAATAAAGTTTCCTTGCAACATATTACAAATCGATTTCAGTTCAATTCCAGGTCTTTGAACCGATCCGACTAAATTGAACTCTTTATTTAATTTTTAGCTTTGCATTTAGTTTGCATTTTAAATATTTGCATTTAAGCATCTTAGTTCAATAAATGGTTGCTGGTCAATAATTCAACTCAACTTAGTTTAATTAACTGAGTTTCTTTTAATGAATTTAATTTTATTGTTGCTTCATTAATTAATCTAGTTTCTAGGTTAATTTATTGACGCATGAGTTAAGTTCATTTAATAATGTTTTTCTTAGTTAAACTAGTTGTTGGAATAAATGATGCTTAAGTGTTAGTTCATTTATTAAGTCTAGTTGTTGGAATAAATGATGCTTAAGTGTTAGTTCATTTATTTAAGTCTTGTTGCTGGAATAAATGATGCTTAAGTGTTAGTTCATTTAATTAAGTTAGTTGTTAATTTATTTTAAGTTTAATAATTGCATTAATGTGTCGGTTACATGTGATAATTGCAGGTGACTCTTCATCTTACAACCATTATTTCTAAAGGCTGTTATGCATTCATTGAAGAGTTACTCACATTGAAGATGGAAGTTACATGGCTATAATTCCAAAGGTTGAAACTCTTCATTTGGTTAGTGATTTTTCAGTTGATGATAGAGAACTCAAAGGATTTTGACAAACAATTTAATTCAAAAGTTATTCACATTGAAGATGGAAGTTACATGGCTAGAATTCCAAAGGTTGAGACTCTTTATTTGGTTAGTGACTTTTCAGTTGATCATAGAGAACTCAGAGGATTTTGACAAACAATTTAATTCAAGAGTTATTCACATTGAAGATGGAAGTTACATGGCTAGAATTCCAAAGGTTGAAACTCTTCATTTGGTTGGTGGCTTTTCGGTTGATCATGGAGAACTCAAAGGATTTTTGATAAACAATTTAATTCAAGAGTTAATCACATTGAAGATGGGAGTTACATGGCTAGAATTCCAAAGGTTGAGACTCTTCATTTGAAATCATTATTAGCCTCATTAAAAGTGACCATTCAACATATTGTGGAACAACTTTTGATTTTTGGTTAATGATATTCTGCTCAATTTGTGAGGCAAACTTTTCGTTCAAAGATTCGTTGGCTACCTAGTGTTCTAGTTGTGTCATTCATTTTTCTTTGTCGAAACTGAACTTATCACTACTCTAGTGTGGCAATCAAACATACCGAGGTTCCTATCTTGCTAGATAGTGGGTCGAGGTCACCATAACCATTTTCTAAACCGAACTAAAGGGCTTATAAACAACGGGTCGATACCAAATCGGTATTGGTTCTTGTTTGCACTTTTGTTTAGCCATTTTTCTTTCTTATCTATTTTTGAACCAAAATCCATTTCTTCTTTCATATTCTACTTCATCAAACCATACTCTTAAACTATCATTTATTTTGCCAAAACTATTTCTTTCCATACCCATTCCACTAAGCTAAATATTCATTGTTTCTCAAAGACGATTGGGCAATTTAAATACGTCTCGACTCAACCCGATGTGGATCGTATCATTTGGTATCAGAGCTAGAATCGAAAAGCTCAGAAGATCGAAGAACGCAACGAAGATTAGCTTGTAAGTCAAAAAAATTCAAGAAAAAAAATTCTAAAAAAAAGTTATATTTCATTTCTTTTGTACTCATCTTTTTACATTTGAAGTGAAAAAAATCCAAAAAAATTCAAAAAAAAAGTTCTTGCAAGTTAAGTGTTATCATTCTTTTCTACTACCCCCGATCAACCCCAAAGTATTTTACCTTCCATTCTTTTACCCAATGCCACACATAAACCAACTTACAAATTTCTTTTAGCCTACCCACAACCATACAATTCATCCTTTGTTACCCATTTGAAACCGACCATCTACATAAAGGTTTTTAGCCTTGGCAAATCTGCGCACGAAATCACGAGAAAGGTAAAGAGAGGAAAACGGCACGAGAGTTGTGAGCACAATAGAGTGGAGTTAAAAGCCTAGTCTCGAGGTAAACACGAGTGTGAGTGAAAATTTCTCCTTCTTTCCGAGTGACTGTGAGGTTTTGTGTGAGGTTCCTTACAAAATTCAATGTCTCAAGAAACCAATCCTAACATGGAAGATCGTCCCGCACGACAACCTGTTCGTAATGTTCCTGACTTGAACATGCAAGCTCTATTAGGAGAGATGGAAAGACTCCTAGATTGAAGATTAAATCCCGTTGAAGACAGCTTATTCCAAGTCAAAACAAGAGAGCAACGCGAAAGACCACCCGAAGTTGTTCAACTTAGACGAGAGAGGCCAAATCCACAACGAGAAAGACGAAGAGATGAAGGTGATGATGAAAATGATCCTAGTGAACTTGAAAGCGATCGAGAGTCGAATGTAAGTAATCATCGGAGGGAACAACGACTTCAAGGACGGAGACGTGAAGATGATGATATTAAGAACATCAAGCTTTCTATACCACCGTTCCAAGGTAGATCGGATCCGGAGGCCTATCTTGAGTGGGAAAAGAAGATCGAGCTGGTATTTGATTGTCATAACTATTCAGAAAATAAAAAGGTGAAATTGGCAACAATCAAATTCTCGGATTACGCCATGATCTAGTGGGATCAACTAACTACTAGCCGGAGACGTAATGGGGAACAACCGATCTCTTCATGGACCGAAATGAAGGCAGTTATGAGGCGACATTTTATTCCTTCTTACTACCATCAAGAGTTGCACCAAAAACTTCAAAATCTTACACAAGGGTCCAAAAGCGTTGAAGACTACTACAAGGAGATGGAAATTGCGATGATTCGAGCGGATGTCCAAGAGGATTCCGAAGCAACAATGGCACGATTTCTAGCTAGATTAAACCGAGACATAGCAAATGTCGATTCATGCCCAAATTAAAGGACCATGGTGATTCATGCCGATGGCGAAATAGAGACTGAGGATGAAGAATAAAAGGAGTTTGAATCGATTTTTGAAGCTGAGGAGGACCTAGAACAACCCGTGGGAGGCAAATTACTCATTGTCAAAAGGAGTCTTAGTCTTCAAAGTACGGATAATGAGTTACAACGGGAAAACATATTTCATGCCCGATGTCAAGTTGGAGGAAAAGTTTGTTGTGTCATCATCGACGGAGGCAGTTGTACAAACATAGCAAGTACGATGATGGTTGAAAAGCCTGGTTTGCCAACTACCAAGCATCTGAGCCCCTACAAACTTTAGTGGCTCAACGACGGCAGAGAACTTAAAGTGACCAAGTAGGTACTCGTTTCTTTTACCATTGGAAAGTATTCAGATGAAATATTATGTGACGTTGTTCCGATGTATGCGAACCATCTACTCCTTGGTCGTCCGTGGCAGTTTGATCGGCGAGTGTTACATGATGGGTTTACAAATCGGTACACTTTCAAGTTTATGGGAAAGAAAGTTACACTGGCACCATTAACTCCAAAACAAGTGTATGATGATCAATTGAAGTTGAAGGCATTCGTTGAACAAATGAGAGAGAAAGAAAAAGAAGAGTGTAAAAAAATAAAAGAAGAAAAAAATGAGAAAAAGAAAACAAAAGAGAGTGAAAAGAAAATCAGCAAAGAAAAAGAAGAAAAAGTGAAGGAAATAGAAAAAAAATGAGTGTGTTTGCAAAAGTTAGTGATATTCGAAAAGCGTTAGTGATGAATCGCCCTGTTCTTGTACTCATGTACAAGGAAGCCTTATTCTCTACTAACGAATTACTCGACACTCTACCTTCTTCTATTTTGTCTTTGTTGCAGGATTTCAAAGATGTTTTCCCGGAAGAAGTTCCGAGTGGTCTACCACCACTTCGTGGAATTGAACATCAAATAGACTTTGTACCGAGAGTTATTATTCCAAACCGTCCCGCTTATCGAGCCAATCCGGAAGAGACTAAAGAACTGCAACGGCAAGTCAATGATTTGTTGGATAAGGGATACATACGTGAGAGTCTTAGTCCTTATGCTTTTCCTATTTTGCTAGTACCGAAAAAAGATGGAACATGGCAAATGTGCGTGGATTGCCGAGCTGTAAACAAGATCACATTAAATACCGTCATCTAATTCCTCATCTTGACGACATGCTTGATGAACTCAGCGGAGCCAAAATATTCTCGAAAATTGACTTAAAAAGTGGCTACCACCAGATTCGGATGCGAGAAGGTGACGAGTGGAAAACGTCATTCAAGACCAAGCACGGGCTGTACGAATGGTTGGTCATGCCCTTTGGCCTTACTAATGCACCCAGCACGTTCATGAGGTTAATGAATTACGTGTTAAGGTCTTTTATCGGTAAGTTTTTTGTTGTGTATTTTGACGACATATTGATATATAGCAAGTCCATTGAAGATCATGTAAGGCATCTTAAATCCATTTTAGAAGTTTTGCGGAAAGAAACATTATATGCTAACCTCAAAAAATGTTCTTTCTGTTCTGATAAAGTTGTCTTTTTAGGATTTGTGGTCAGCGCGGAAGGTCTCGAAGTCGATCAAGAATAGATCAAGGCCATTCAAGATTGGCCAAGGCCAATGAGTATCATGCAAGTCTAAAGTTTTCATGGCCTAGCGAGTTTTTACCGATGTTTTGTTGCTAATTTCAGCACCATTGCTGCTCCTCTTACGAGTGTCATTAAAAAGAACTCTGTTTTCTATTGGAATGATGAGTAAGAAAAGTCGTTTGTTAAAATTAAGGAATTGCTTACTAATGCTCCTTTACTTGCTCTTCCAGATTTTTTGAAGACCTTCAAGGTTGAGTGTAATGCATTAGGTGTTGGAATTGGTGCTGTCTTGATACAAGAAGGGCGACCTGTGGCTTATTTTAGTGAAAAGATTAATGGAGCAGTACTTAATTATCCGGTATATGATAAAGAGATGTATGCGCTCATATGAGCCCTTGAAAAGTGGCAGCATTATTTATGGCCAAAGGAGTTTGTCATACATTCCGATCATGAGGCTTTAAAGCATATCAAAGGCCAGCACAAATTGAACCGACGTCACGCAAAATGGGTGGAGTTTCTTGAATCGTTTCCCTATGTTATAAAACACATAAAGGTAAAGATAACATAGTGGCTGATGTGCTTTCGAGAAGGTACACTCTATTGTCATGTTTAGATTCCAAAATTCTTGGTTTTGCTTTGTTAAAAGATTCTTACGCTAACGATTCTGATTTTGGTGAGAACTTTGTTGCATGCGAGAATGGTGTGTTTGATAATTTTTATAGGTATGAAGGTTTTCTTTTTAGAGAAGGTAAACTTTGCATTCCTTGTGGCTCTGTTCGAGACTTGTTAGTGCACGAGGCCTATAGTGGTGGACTTATGGGACACTTTGGAGTCAACAAAACGCTTGCAACCCTTCAAGAACACTTTTATTGGCCGCGAATGAGCAAATATGTGGAACAAGTTTGCGAGAAGTGTATAGCTTGTAAAAAGGCTAAATCGAAGGTTCAACCACATGGATTATACACACCATTACCAATTCCAGAAGCTCTGTGGGTTGATATCTCTATGGACTTCATTCTTGGATTATCGCGCACAAAAACGGGGAAGGATTCTATTTTTGTGGTTGTCGATTGTTTTTCGAAAATGTCTCATTTTATTGCTTGCACTAAAACTGATGACGCTGTTCATGTTGCAAATTTGTTTTTCAGAGAATTGTTCGACTTCATGGCATTCCTCGTCCCATTGTATCGGATCGTGATGCAAATTTTTGAGCCATTTTTGGGGGTCCTTGTGGGGAAAATTAGGAACCAAACTATTATTCTCGACCACCAGCCACCCCCAAACTGATGGCCAAACGAAAGTCGTCAATAGAATATTGTCCACATTACTTCGAGCCATTATTCGTAAAAATTTGAAGTCTTGGGAAGATTGCCTACCGCATATCGAGTTTACCTACAACCGATCCGTTCATTCTGCTAAAAATATTCGCCTTTTGAAATTGTATACAGTTTCAATCCATTGACACCTTTAGATTTATTACCTTTGCCTATTGATCGATTGGTTCATGTAGATGCGAAGAAAAAGGCTGACTTTGTTAAAGAATTACATCAAAAGGTGCGAGCTAACATTGAGGCAAGAACTGAGTCAACATACGTAACGCTAACAAAGGACGAAAACGAGTGGTCTTTGAAACCGGAGAATGGGTTTGGGTTCACATGCACAAAGAACGTTTTCCGGTTCAACGAAAATCAAAACTGTTACCTCGTGGAGACGGTCCTTTCCAAATTCTTGAGCGGATAAATGAGAACTCTTATAAACTTGATTTGCCTGGTGAATTTAGCGTTAGTACGACTTTTAATGTTTCAGATTTAACCCCTAGGACAAGTCATTTTGAAGAGGGGGGAATGATACGACTGCACCCCGGAGTGCATCTAACTCAAGCAAGGATTCAATGGTGTTGCCTCAAGGACCAATTACGCGATCTCAAGCTAAGAAATTCAGGGAGGCCATTTCGGCCTTAGTTAACCAATTATGGGGTGAGGTTTTGGTTGGAGAAATAGAACGAGTTGGACCAGCTCAATAAAGTTTCCTTGCAACATATTACAAACCGATTTCAATTCAATTCCAGCTCTTTGAACCGATCCGACTAAATTGAACTCTTTACTTAATTTTCAGCTTTGCATTTAGTTTGCATTTTAAATATTTGCATTTAAGCATCCTAGTTCAATAAATGGTTGCTGGTCAATAATTCAACTCAACTTAGTTTAATTAACTGAGTTTCTTTTAATGAATTTAATTTTGTTGTTGCTTCATTAATTAATCTAGTTTCTAGGTTAATTTATTGATGCATGAGTTAAGTTCATTTAATAATGTTTTTCTTTATTAAACTAGTTGTTGGAATAAATGATGTTTAAGTGTTAGTTCATTTATTTAAGTCTAGTTGTTGGAATAAATGATGCTTAAGTGTTAGTTCATTTATTTAAGTCTAGTTGCTGGAATAAATGATGCTTAAGTGTTAGTTCATTTATTTAAGTCTAGTTGTTGGAATAAATGATGTTTAAGTGTTAGTTCATTTATTTAAGTCTAGTTGCTGGAATAAATGATGCTTAAGTGTTAGTTCATTTAATTAAGTTAGTTGTTAATTTATTTTAAGTTTAATAATTGCATTCATGTGTCGGTTACATGTGATAATTGCAGGTGACTCTTCATCTGACAACCATTATTTCTAAAGGTTGTTATGCATTCATTGAAGAGTTACTTACATTGAAGATGGAAGTTACATGGCTAGAATTCCGAAGGTTGAGACTCTTCATTTGGTTAGTGACTTTTCGGTTGATCATGGAGAATTCAAAGGATTTTGACAAACAATTTAATTCAAGAGTTATTCACATTGAATATGGAAGTTACATGGCTAGAATTCCAAAGGTTGAGACTCTTCATTTGGTTGGTGACTTTTCGGTTGATCATGGAGAACTCAAAGGATTTTTGACAAACAATTTAATTCAAGAGTTAATCACATTGAAGATGGGAGTTATATGGCTAGAATTCCAAAGGTTGAGACTCTTCATTTGGTTGGTGACTTTTCGGTTGATCATGGAGAACTCAAAGGATTTTTGACAAACAATTTAATTCAAGAGTTAATCACATTGAAGATGGGAGTTATATGGCTAGAATTCCAAAGGTTGAGACTCTTCATTTGAAATCATTGTTAGCCTCATTAAAAGTGACCTTTCAACATATTGTGGAACAACTTTTGATTTTTGGTTAATGATATTCTGCTCAATTTGTGAGGCAAACTTTTCGTTTAAAGATTCGTTGGCTACCTAGTGTTCTAGTTGTGTCATTCATTTTTCTTTGTCGAAACTGAACTTATCACTATTCTAGTGTGGCGATCAAACATACCGAGGTTCCTATCTTGCTAGATAGTGGGTCGAGGTCACCATAACCATTTCCTAAACCGAACTAAAGGGCTTATAAACAACGGGTCGATACCAAATCGGTATTGGTTCTTGTTTGCACTTTTGTTTAGCCATTTTTCTTTCTTATCTATTTTTGAACCAAAATCCATTTCTTCTTTCATATTTTACTTCATCAAACCATACTCTTAAACTATCATTTATTTTGCCAAAACTATTTCTTTCCATACCCATTCTACTAAGCTAAATATTCATTGTTTCTCGAAGACGATTGGGCAATTTAAATACGACTCGACTCAACCCGATGCAGATCGTATCATGTGAGTTGAAAAGTCACCTGCAATTAACACATGTAACTGACACATTAATGCAATTATTAAACTTAAAACAAATTAACAACTATCTTAAATAAATGAACTAACACTTAAGCATCATTTATTCCAGCAACTAGACTTAAATAAATGAACTAACACGTAAGCATCATTTATTCCAGCAACTAGTTTAATTAAGAAAAACATTATTAAATGAACTTTAACTCATGCATCAATAAATTAACCTAGTAACTAGATTAATTAAAGAAGCAACTATTAAATAAAGTTCAACAAAAACTTAGATGCTTAAATTCATGATTTAAAATGCAAACTAAATGAACAAATGAGTTACTTAATGCATGACTTAATTAAATGCAGAACATATAATGCATGTAATAATTAAAATATGTAGATCAATAATGCATGACATTAACTAAAGATGCATTTAATTAAACAAGAAATAATTAAAGACTAAAGTAACTAAATAAATAAATCAAGTCTTTATTCCAGCAATTTAAATGTCATAATTAAAATTAAACGAGCTTATTAAAGCTGAATCAAGCTTGTTGAATGAGCACACGAACTCATTGAACTGGATCGAGCTCAAATGAGCTGAATTTGAACTGGACGAAGCTCGTGAAGCTAGAAACAAGCTGGGATCAGCTTGCCAGCAACACGATGCTCAACTCGGGATACTTGTCCGATGAAGTTCGAGGGGGTGCTCGCATCACATTTTAACTCCTCTTAAATTCAGCAACAACACCCTTTCACCTACCAGTAGTTTTTGCTCATTTAAAGATGAAAACAAGCATTCAAAACACCATTTAGTTGCTGGTGTCTTTTCGGCTAGCTAAGGGACAACTCAAGAGACATTTTAAGCATTCAAGGATGATCATTCAAGCTGAATTAAAGTGAATTCAAGCATGGAGTAAACTGTTACAAGAATATCAAGAGTCTTGAGTTTAATTTTAGTTTTAATCAGCACATTAAGATGTGACCTTTCAGCTAGCTTTTCTATCCTTATAAATATGTGTAACCGGCCATTTTGAAAGGGACTTTTGAACTGTTTGAACTTTGATAAAATTTTATGAACTTTTGTTCTTGTGAGGTTTTCCCTCTCATATTTTGTGTGAGTCTCAAATTGACTTATCTAGCGTGCTAGTGGCGTCAACTGAACTCCTTCTGAACTTATCACCAACCTGGTGTGGCGTTCATCCATTCAATTATACCTTCGGTTCTTACTTTGCTACGTAACGGGTCGAGGTCCATCAACTATTTCCATCCTTCCCCTTAAGACATATAAGTCCCGGGGTGACACTACGATATAGTGTTGAATCGATCTTGCCGCTTAAGTCCGTTTTTCATATCCACAGTTTTTCCCAAACTATCTATCTTTATTTTATTTCTTAAAGTGAGCCTACTACATTTCATACTAAAACCATCTTTCATCTCCAAACCACTTCTTTAGATTTCGCATATTTTCCACCAAACTTACAATTTCAGCGCACCGAACAATCTCCTAGTCAACGATCGGGCAAACAAGTGAAACGACTCAATTAACCCAGGCCGGATCACATCATTTGGTATCAGAGCTTGCAAAACAAGGAGCGTCGACGTTCATTGCAATCCCAAAAGTAGGTTTATGAAGTGAAAAAAATCAAAATTAAAAAAGTTGTATTTATTTTTCCTTTGTATTTCAGCATATTGTAATTTAAAAAAAAGAAATATGAAAATTCAAAAAAAATAAAAAAATACAAGTATAAAAAAAAGATAGTGAAGTTTTGCAAGTTGTTGTTTTCATTTTTGCTATTTTGTTTCCCAATCATCAAATTCTTCTTTCTCCCATCATATTCCCAACCCCAGTGCCACACATACCATTTCCTTTCTTTTATTTCAGCCTACCTTACACCCATTCATTTTTATCCTTTGTAAACCATTTTGAAGCCGACCCCAAAGCCACAATAAGTTGAAATGAGACGAAATATGAACTTACAAGAGCGAGAAGAGCGGTAAAAGGCACAAGTGAATTCACTAGAGAAAAAGCCGATTTTGAGTGAAACACGAGAGTGAGCGATTTTTTTCTTTGTGAGTGATTGTGAGTATTTGTGGTGAGGTACTTATTTTCTATTTTAGTTTTATCATTTTTTCTTTTCAGTAAATAATCATGCCTCGAGAAGAGATTATCGTGTTTGAATTTCAATATTTGTTGGAAGAAATGGAAAGCATGCTCGACGGTAGGATTAAGCCAATTCAAGACAAGCGAGAATCTCGAGCAACAACTCGACGGAAGCAAACTCCAACAAGTTAGAAAATGGAGTCACGAACATCACGAAGACATCTTCCCGATGACTATTCGAGAAGAGATTATTATCGGGACTCCGACTCAACAAGGCTTTCGAGATAATGAGAAGAAAGTTTCGCGTTTGAGATTGTTCGAGGCGACGGACAAGAAAGTACGAGTTATTCTTTGTATGCTTCAAAGAAATCACGCACGAAGGATTTCCCGAAAAATTGATCGAGAAACCGACGAGATTACTTTCTCTTTCTTTGAGCAAAACATCCATTTTTTGGATTCTTTTGTATCATCTTCATGTTGTAATCAAATCGAAAAAGAATATGAAAGAAAAGAAAAAGAAAAGGAAAAGGAAAAAGAAAGTGAAAAAGAAAAAGAAGTCAAAAAAGAAATTGAAAAAGAAGTCGAAAAAGAATTTGAAAAAGAAAATGAGAGTGAAGAAAAAGAGAAAACTTAAAAAGAAAGAAAAGAAAATGAGTCAGAAAAACAAACGAGAGAAAAAGAGGCAAAAGATCAAGAAAAGGTGAGGAGTGTTTCAATTAGCCCGTATGAAATTTGTTCTTGTTTTGTTCCTTCTTTCCAGGTGCCCAAAAATCCACATGGCGAATATCAACTTCAATACCTTCCTGATGAGCGACGTTTTCGCATGACCAAGAAAGGTAAGGTTGTCGAACCACACGAGCTTGAAGGTAAGCAAGGTAAGGAATTTTTAATAATCGAGTCACGGCAATCTGATTTGACATTTGTCAATAAAATTTTTGATGACTTAGTTTTTAAAAGATACCCTTATTTTCACTCGATTAATTGCTACCCTTTGAAAGTGGTTGATATCGTTCGTCCCGATCGAAAAACCAAAGATTTGATTTTGCATAATGATGATTTTTCATGAAAAATGATTAAATTTTTCGATTGTGATAATTTTGTGCATCTATTTCTACCTTTTGAAAAATCCATGAATTGGTGCAAATCTGTTTTGAAGAATGAAAAGAGTTTTGATTGTTCGTTATCGTGTATGCAAAAATCCTTTCGGACGAATTGTAAAAGCTATAATTGTTTGAATGATTATATGCTTAAGTCTTGGATGATTGAAGTGAGTGAGTTGTTGACAAAAGAAAAGTTCTTGCTGTTTTTGAAAATGTGTGATCAAAATTACGTGTTCAAACCCGGAGAACGTTTTCCTAAGTTGTTAAGGAAAGGTCAAAATCAAATTTTTTTATTCTGGTTGGTTGCTATCAATGAATTCCCTATTTCGTAATGATAAGGTAAGATCCGCTTCTACTTTTGATCCTGCATCGATTCAGCATGTCCTTTCAAGTTCATCAATTATGGTGTCACTACCCCCTTTTCTTTTCGTGAAGGTGACATTTTGAGAAGTGCGAGTTGTTTTTCTCCTACAATTCAGGTTAGTTCGAGTAAAGAACTTCGACTTTACTATCTCTCCGAAGAGAGGAGGTTTACATTGATTGAAAAAAATTGTAACATCTCGAAATTGGGCCTAGTAGGATTGGGCCCATTGGGCCTTGGGCATAGGAGTGTTTAAAATTTTTGAGAACAAGAGAATGACATTATTTCAAGTTGGACTTATTAGGAAGGTGATTTTGGAATGTTACGGAGTTCTTTGAAGTTTCGAGTTCAAGTTGGGCCTTAGTGAAAGTTTGTGTTTAAGCCAATTAAAGAGAGATAGGAAGAGGCATCAAAGCTTATGGAAATAAGTGAGGAAATTGTTAACATAAATGAACTATTGGTAAAGAGGTTATGGCATCAAGTGGAAAGCATGGACGGAATGGGTTCAAATCCCATCTTTTGCAAATTTTGGATTTATTTTTGTGTGCTCTTCCAAGTGTCAAACATGACATTATTAAAGAAAATAAATAAAAGAAAAATGAAATGATGACTAAAAAGATAAGGTAAGGAGGAAAACAAGGAAAAAGAAAGGAAAGAAATAAAAGAAAAAGAATAATAAAGAAGTGGGAAAATAATAATGATGGAATTTGAAATAATGGAGTAGGTGAAAACAAAATATAATGATGGGATTTGAAAGGTAATGGAGTAGGTGAGAAAAAAAATGCATGGAGGGTGTAATAGCCCGATTTAGGGGATAGTCAAAACAGTGATCTCGGAATCACTAAATCGAGAATAGAGAAAATTATTTTCATGTTATTCTATGTGTTATAACATGTTTATAAGGATGCATAAAAATTTTGGTGTCTCAATTTTAGCGATTGAGGGCTTAATTTCGAAAAAGGACTAAATCGCATAAAGTGCTAAAGTTTAATTTTATTTGCTAGAAGTGCCAAATAGCTATGGATTAGAAATTGGAGGTCCCAAATGTACAATTTGGCCTTGTCTAAATGAGTAGGCCGGCCATAAAAAAAATATAGGGGCAAGAGCATTTATTTTGGTCAAAAGTTGGTGATGTTAGGTGTTTTAAATGAATAAAATAAGAGGAATAAAGATGTTATCATCTTTTCACTATTCCTCCACCTTCATCCACCGAAAATTGAAGAGAAATAAGGGTTACGGAGCTCAAGATTTTCAGCAAACATTTCTCCTCACAAGTAAGTGAGTTTGATGATCTTGCTTGATAAAAATTGTACTTTTGGAATCCCCAAAGCTTAAGCTAGCTAATGAGGGGACTAATTTGTAATATGGTTGAGAGTCTAGGGACTTGCCATGAGAGATTTTATGCTGGTTCCAAGGTCTCTAAGTACTTTATCAAAGGTTCAATAGAAAACCTATCCCTCGTAATAGGTGACTCAGATTTTTGGTGTCGCGGAGAGCATCGCGTTACGGATTCCGAATAAGGTGTGTAATCTCATACCCTTCTGTATACATATCTGAAATGGTGTGTAATCTCACACTTCTCTGAAAGTTCGTATGAAATATGCTGTTAATCGGTCGAAAAACTGAAGAAAACAAAAAAAAGACATCCGTGATCACTCGGGCGTGCGTATGATTGTAGTGGTAATCGTATTTCGTAATAAAATAGTTTCGGTTAGAAGCAGTGACGTGTTTTGAAAAATCACTAAAAATAGGAGAAAAGGAATTAGAAAGTGAATAAGATATCAAATTAAAGCTTACTGTGTCTATATTCTATATTCTGAGATATGTTAATTTTAGTGAGACTGGTTCTGAATGACTTCGTGGTTCCCTGATCTGTTTTGGGAAAATCATATAAAATTGTACAAAGAGAATTATGGGTTATAATTTATATGTATGGATTCCTTAGTGAGCCTATTTTCATTAGAAACAAGTGGGATCAATATATGAAAACCGTACAGCAAGATATTTGAAATTAAGATAAGAGAGGTCAGAATAGTTTGACAGTGAAACAAGGAAAAATTTTAAGGAATAAACTGTACCAAATGGCTAAGCCAAAAATTCTGGAAAAATTACAGTAAGAAGATATATGAGTCTAGTTTCAAGGAAATTTTACGGATCTAGATTTCTAGTTTTCTAACTCAATTTATGGTCAATTTAGTCAGTATGACGCAGATAGACAGTTTCAATTTTTATGCCCCAAATTAGTAGTTAAGTCCGGAGTTGCGAAATTACCCCGTTTGGGCCTAAAATGGATTTTTGACCAAATAGTTCCGTAGAGACCCAAATAGAGTTCTGTGTCACTCGAGACGATAGTAGGCCTTCGGAAACACCGTTAAATATGAAATTACCGAAATACCCCTAGGTTGCAAAATTATTGAAATACCCTTGGAGGGTAAATTACCGAAATACCCCTGGGTTGCGAAATTACCAAAATACCCCTGGGTTGCAAAATTACCGAAATACTGTTTGAGGGTAAGTTACCGAAATACCCCTGGGTTGCGAAATTACCGAAATACCCTTCGAGGGTAAATTACCGAAATACCCCTGGGTTGCGAAATTACCGAAATACCCTTGGAGGGTAAATTACCAAAATACCCCTGGATTGCGAAATTACCGAAATACCCTTAGAGGGTAAATTACCGAAATACCCTTGGGTTACAAAATTACTGAAATACCCTTGGAGGGTAAATTACCAAAATACCCTGGGTTGCGAAATTACCGAAATACCCCTGGGTTGCGAAATTACCGAAATACCCTTCGAGGGTAAATTACCGAAATACCCCTGGGTTGCGAAATTACCAAAATACCCTTGGAGGGTAAATTGCCAAAATACCCCTGGATTGCGAAATTACCGAAATACCCTTGGAGGGTAAGTTACCGAAATACCCATGGGTTGCGAAATTACTGAAATACCCTTCGAGGGTAAATTACCATAATACCCTTGGGTTGCGAAATTACCGAAATACCCTTGGAGTGTAAATTACCGAAATACCCTTGGGTTGCGAAATTACCGAAATACCCTTGGAGGGTAAATTACCAAAATACCCCTAGGTTGCGAAATTATCGAAATACCCTTAGAGGGTAAATTACCGAAATACCCCTGGGTTGCAAAATTACCGAAATACTCTTGGAGGGTAAGTTACCAAAATACCCCTGGGTTGCGAAATTACCGAAATACCCTTGGAAGGTAAATTACCAAAATACCCTTGGATTGCAAAATTACCGAATTACCCTTAGTGGGTAAAATTACCGCTATACCCCTATGGGTTGATTAGCACGACTATGTGTGTATTCTGTTTATCTGGTTATGACGGTAATCTATTTCATACATCATTATGAAATGTGCTTTGCATACATGACATACTGCATGGGTTGGGATATGTAATTGGAGGAAGTGATTGATTTGTTAGGGTCGCACGAGTCGCCCGAGACGATTGTGGACTCATCGATTTGATTTTTAGGGTTGCAAGAGTCACCCGAGATGACTGTGGACTCATCGATTTAATTTTTTTGGGTCACACGAGTCACCTGAGATGACTGTGGACTCACCGATTTGATTTTCACTCACCGATTTGATTTTTAGGGTCGCACGGGTCGCCCGAGATGACTGTGGACTCACTGATTTAATTTTTAGGGTCGCACGAGTCACCCGAGATGACTGTGGACTCACCGATTTGATTTCACTCACTGATTTGATTATTAGGGTCACACGGGTTGCTCAAGACGACTGTGGACTCACCGATTTGATTTTTAGGGTAGCACGAGTCACCCGAGATGACTGTGGACTCATCGATTTGATTTCACTCACCGATTTGATTTTTAGGGTCGTACAGGTCACCCAAGACGACTGTGGACTCACAGATTTAATTTTTTTTGGGTCGCACGAGTCACCTGAGATGACTGTGGACTCACCGATTTGATTTTCACTCACCGATTTGAAATATGGCTTTATGCCCAGTTTGATATATGGCTTTATGCCCAGTTTGATATTTGGCTTAATGCCCAGTTTGGTGTGTTGGCGGGGAGGGTGACTAAAGCTCCCCACAAGTGTGTTAGTTGGTACGGGTGGTGTGTAGCGGATGGAAATACTAGGCTTGGTTTGGGAATTGCATTTCATATGCATGTTATAATTGATACATTATTATTATTATTGAAAATGGGCTAGGCCCAAAATATTGTTAATTGAATTACGGCCCAATGGATAACGGTAAGGGGATTACACACTGAGTTCTTATAACTCACCCCCCTTTCTCTTAACCTTTTCAGGTAATGCTCAGTGACGTGGACTTGGGCCATGGATGACTCGGTGGAGGCCATACTTCAAAAATGGTTTATTTGGACTTAAGACTTCTTTCTCGTTTATTTTATTATTTTACTATTTTGGGTTAAATGTTGTAATAAGGCCTCAGATTTTCTTTCAAAATGCTTCTGCAATTCTATTCCCAAATGTCCCATTTTTGTAAATTGTTTATTTCAAATATGTTTTCATAACCAAAAAGGTTTTTAAAGATAATTACGTTTTCAAGTAGAAAATAATTGCTTAAGTGTTTTGGGTTTTTAACAAAGAGGCTGTAATTCTCAAACAAGTTTTTAACAATCTCAAAGATGGTTTGAAAAAAAAAAAAAACTTCCATGTGACACGCTAGATTCGGGCTTAACTTCTAGGCTGGGTTCGGCTTAAAGCAAAAAGAAGAAAAGGAAAAAGATAATGGTAAATTCGGCCAAATGCAAGGCTTGCCAAAAAGAAAAGAGAGAAACATAGAGCACCTTGATGTTTCGGTTTTGGCAAATATGGTGAGAGGCAACTAAGGCACATTCGGCCACTACCCAAAAGACCCCAAAACCGATTGCCCCTTAGCTCCAAAACACTAATTTGGCTGAACACTCTCTCCCCCCTAGAGTTCAAATTCGGCCAACCTCCTCAAAGCTCTCCCTTCCACTCATTCAAACAAATTTGAATGAGTCAACTCCAAATTTTTCTCCCTTCCATCCATTTTAAAAGAGTCCCACCTGAGCACTCCTCCTCTAGCTTGTGGCGTCAAAAATAATGAGCAGAAAGGGATTCCTGCAACTCGAACCAAGGCTCTCTCACACCCCTTGTGGCGTCACCTCCTCCAAGCCTTAAGTGGCACCTGTTTGCGACTTTACCAGCTAAGTCCTTGTGTCAACACTCCCTACTAATTTCTCTTAACCTCTATTTCCCTTAGCTCCATTTCCTTAAGTGCCAAAACAAAATTCTTAGCCCTAGCTCAGGCCTAACCTAAGGTTGTAACTAGACCCCAAAACATGACAAATCAACATTATAAACCATTCATCACATGCAACACAAGCAAAATGTAGAACCCCAATTAAAGGATGTTACAGTTCTACCCCCCTTAAAAATAATTTCGGCCTCGAAATTACCTAGTCAGAAGAGTTGAGGGTATTGCTGCCGCATCACATCCTCTGGTTCCCACGTGGCCTCCTCCGTACCATGATTCAGCCATAATACTTTCACCAAAGGAACTGACTTCCGCCGCAGGACCTTGACATCTCGATCCAAGATCCGTACCGGCTCCTCTTCGAAAGACAAATCAGGACTCACCTCTATCTCCTCAACTGGTACAACATGCGACAGATCCGATTGATATTGCCTAAGCATTGAAACATGAAAGACGTCGTGAATCTGACTCAACTCTGCTAGTAACTCGAGCTGATAAGCTACCGGTCCCACTCGCTTCAACACAGTATAAGGCCCGATGAACCTAGGGCTTAGCTTGCCCTTCCGACCAAATCTCAACACCTTTTTCCAAGGCGATACCTTCAGAAAGACCCTATCACCCACTGCATACTCAATATCCCTTCACTTAAGATCAGCGTAAGATTTCTACCTGTCCAACGCTTCCTCAAGATGAGCACGAATCACCCTGACCTTATCCTCTGTTTCTATTACCAACTCCGGACCCAACATCTGCCGTTCACCCAACTCCGTCCAACACGTCAGAGTATGACATTTCCGTCCATATAGTGCCTCATATGGTGCCATCTGAATACTCACTTGATAACTATTGTTATAAGCGAACTCTACCAAAGGTAGGTACTCTTCCCAACTACCACTAAAATCCAGAATACAGCCCCTTAACATATCTTCCAGAATTTGGATTACCCTCTCAGACTGCCCATCAGACTGCGGATGGAAAGCCGTGCTAAAATCCAACCTTGTACCCAAAGCCTGATGCAAAGCTTTCCAGAACCTCGACGTGAACCTGGGATCCCTATCTGAGATAATGGACACTGGCACCCCATGCAACCGCACTATCTCCGCCACATACAACTTGGCTAACTTCTGAAGCGAATAATCAACCCTTACTGGAACGAAGTGAGCCGATTTAGTCAAACGATCCACTATTACCCATACTGAGTCCTTCTTACTAGGAGTAAGAGGAAGTCCACTAACGAAATCCATCGTAATCCTTTCCCACTTCCACTGTGGGATCTTTATCAGCTACAACAGCCCTGATGGCAACTGATGCTCAGCTTTAACTTGCTGGCATGTCAAATACTTGCCCACAAACTCTGTTACTTCCCGCTTAAGACCTGGCCACCAAAACTGCTCCCTCAAGTCACGATACATCTTACTGCCTCCAGGATGCATAGCGTATGGGCTGCTATGGGCTTCCTGAAGAATCTGCTATCTCAACTCGACGTCCTTAGGCATACATACTTTCCCCTGAAAACACAGCACTCCTTCACTGCTCAAGTTAAACCCTTTCGACTCACCATTCTGCACTTGCAACCTCCGAGCACTTAAAACCTCATCTGCTAGCTGTTTCCCCTTAACCTGATCAATCCAAGACGGCTTTACTTGCATTTCTGCTAAAAGACTCCCATCATCATAAAGACTTAGGTGAGCAAACATCGCTCGCAGGTCCGATACCACCTTACGGCTCAACGCATCAGCTACCACGTTAGCCTTACCCGGATGGTACTCAATTGAACAGTCGTAATCTTTCAACAATTCGACCCACCTTCGTTGCCTCAAATTTAAATCCTTCTGAGTCAAGAGGTACTTCAAACTCTTGTGATCCGTGTAGACTATCGACTTTTCCCCATACATGTAGTGCCTACAAATCTTCAAGGAAAAAACCACCCTAAGCCAGTATGTGATGCATCACAATAAACTGTGAATTCCTTCCCTGCCACAGGCTGAATCAGCATCGGAGCTTCAGTTAAAATCTTCTTTAACTTGTCAAAACTCTCTTGCTGTTTCTCAGTTCACACAAACGGAACCCCTTTCCTCAACAGCTTAGTCAATGGTGCTGCGATTAAAGAGAAACCCTCTACGAACCTTCTGTAGTATCCTGCCAAACCCAGGAAACTCTGAATCTCTGCAACCGACTTGGGTGGTTTCCAATCCAACACTGCCTCAATCTTACGAGGATCCACCCTAATTCCCTCAGCTGATACAACATGACCCAAGAAAGTTACCTCTTTAAGCTAGAACTCGCACTTACTAAACTTGGCGTACAACTGCTTCTCCCTCAGAACCTGTAGAACCACTCGAAGATGTGCGTCATGTTCCTCCTCAGATTTTGAGTACACCAAAATGTCGTCTATAAACACTACGACGAACCGATCCAAATACGGCTGAAACACCTGATTCATCATGTCCATGAATGTTGCCGGTGCGTTGGTTAAACAAAAAGGCATTACCAGAAAATCGTAATGCCCGTACCGAGTACGGAATGCCGTCTTATGAATATCAGCCTCCTTCACTTTAAGCTGATGATACCCCGACCTAAGGTCAATCTTAGAGAAAACCGATGCACCCTTGAGTTGGTCAAACAAGTCGTCAATCATAGGCAACGGATACTTGTTCTTGATTGTCAACTTGTTTAGCTGGCGGTAGTCTATACACATCCGCATTGTACCATCCTTCTTCTTAACAAAAAGCACTGGAGCTCCCCACGGTGATACACTCGGCCGGATGAAACCTCTGTCCAACAATTCCTGAATTTGAGCCTTTAACTCCACTAATTCTTTCGGCGCCATCCTATATGGAGCAATAGATACTGGCGCGGTTCCCGGTAACAAGTCTATACCGAACTCAACCTCGCGGTCAGGAGGTATACCCGGGAGTTCCTCTGGAAAAATATTAGCAAATTCCCCTACAGTTCAGACATTCTTCACAACTGCATCCTTTGCTTCCAAGGCACAGACATGCACCAGAAATGCTTCACAACCCTTCCTAACCAATTTCTCAGCCTTCAGTGCAGAAACCACACTAGATAAGTAATCTCTCCTATTACCTATCATCACCACTTCCTCACCTTCCATGGTCTTTAACACCATGCGCTTAGCTGCACAGTCCAAGCTAGCCTGATACTTCACTAGCCAATCCATCCCGAGAATCAGATCGAACTCCCCAAACAGCAGTTCCATCAAATCAGCCAAAAACGCGACCCCTTGAAGTTCTAGGGGTACCTCCCTATATAGTTTACTTACTTCTACAGAGTGACCTAGAGGGCATATCACAGTCATCTTCCTAGAAGTAGTCTCAGAGTCTAAGTTCAGGGTTTCCACTATGCTACTAGCAACATACGAGTGCGTCGAACCAACATCAATTAAAGCATTATAAGGTACTCCAAAAATTAAGAACGTACCGGTTATGACGTCCGGTGCGTCGCCCTCCTCTCGACGCCTCGCTGTGTAGACCAACCCAGGCTGTCTCGCCTTTGTACCACCTGCACCTCTGGCCGGTGCTCCACGGCCTCTACCAGAGCCATTACCTCCTTTGCCTGAACCACGACCCCTCTGTGGCTGCTGATTATCCCTCCTGAACTGTGCACGACTTTGATCCTCAGACTGCAGCCTAGCAGATCTCTGAGGACAATCCCTAACTCGATGCCCCAGCGATCCACACTCAAAGCATCCCCTGTTACAAGTCCAACACTCTCCCGTGTGAGACTTTCCACACCGAGCACACCGTGGCGGCCACTGAGTATTAGCAGCAGCAGGCCTAGCAGCTTGATTCGGCCCACTATACCTAACCCTCTTCTGCTGATTCCCAGAAAACCCAGATGATCCAGAACTCCTTTTATTCCAACCCCTGTCCTGATTCTGCCTTACCGACTGTTTTACCCCTTCAGCAACCTTAGATTTCTCCACTAGAACGGCAAACTCTCGTTCCTACTGCGGAGCAATTATCATCCGTAGCTCGTCTCTCAGCCCATCCTTAAATCTGACACAGCGCTCATGCTCAGTGCCCACAATTCCCCGTGCATACCGACTCAACCAAAGGAATTTTGCCTCATATTCCGCTACAGTCTTATTGCCCTGGACCAAGTGTAAGAAAGCTCTGCACTGCGCATCAACATGACTACCCCCTATGTATTTCCTCTGATAGGCGGTTCTAAAGAATTCCCAAGTGAGATCGTCTGCCACCGCTCCATCCCTAACTGTGAGCCACCACTGATATGACTCATCTCGCAACAGAGATACTATACCCTTCAGCTTTTCCTCAGCTGAAAAGTCCAGGTCATCCATAATGCGTTCTGTCGCCTCCAACCACTATTCTGCCGTACTAGGTGCCACACCAGATACACCCCTAAATATCTCTACACCATTAGCCTTGAGTCGCTCGGCCACAGATTTCCGAGTTCCAGTTCCAACTCCTGCACTCGCAACCCTTTCTAGCACCCGCAGTACAGCCTGCGACACTGCGTCATTACCACCAATCTGATCCTGATATTCCGCACCCACAGCTGGCGGCGGTGGTACCTCATTTTCCGATCCATGTCCGGACCTTGCCGGTTCTGAAACCGTCATCCTACCCCTACCTCGTCCATGAGTGTTACGCCCACGTCCACGTGCACTCATATCTACCGATATATTCAAGCTGATTAAAAGTTTTATGCGTTAGACTTTTATTCCACTGTCTATTAAAGCACAATTTTATGAAAGTTTTAGTAAAGGGGTTGTTTTCGTGAGTACACATCATCCTATAGTTTGAGTCTCTAGAGTAGTTCCTACTACTATTCAATCATGCCATTATCAACATAATCATATCACCAACAAGCAACAGTTTGGGGTACTTACCTGGGCAGATTGGTGCCGGAGACTCGGTGTCGTGCCTTCACCACTGTACCTTTTTCCCACAAAAGTCTTTCTTAAACTATTTAAAACATTTTTGGGCCTCGGGCCCACAGCCGAGTGTTGAAACTGGCTCTGATACCACAATTGTAACACCCCAAACCCGGTCAACACACCACGACCGAATCTGGTATGTTACGTAGTGAAAACATTTAAAAAAATAAGTTTGTCGAATAAATTTCCTAGAAAACCCCTTTTTAAAATTTTGGAAATCCTTGTTTAAGATGATATTGAAATCGTGTGATGGAAAAACTCACGCTTGATAAACTACTTTGTTGTTACAAATTTTACAAAAACGATACTTGTTCAAAACTGAGTGTAATGCGTATAATCGAGTGGAAAACTACTTGCTTCCAAAGTTGTTTGAAACTTAGAGTTATAAAAATATCCAAGTTACCTTATTACTATGTGAACTTTATTACCCGATGGTAACGTTTGAAAACCCGAAGAAATATAATTTAGAAAACATTGCTTCTTTACTAGTTAATTTTCTCACATTTATAAATCCAACTTGTAAAATATAAACAAAATAAAAGTAAGTAATAATAAAAACCCAAATAAACTTAGCGGCCTTATTACAAAACCAAAACCAAATTTAAGAAAAACTAATGAAAATGAAATAGCAATTTAAAGTCAAAACCAAACTAAGATGCATGGCCACCTCGAGTACTCCCCGGCTCCATATCCACGTTCTATGCCTCATCTGCAAAATATAAGGGAAGGGGTGAGTCACCGAGACTCAGTGTATAAATCCCCAACCCGATAGTTAAAGCACTTACATAGATCATCAGTAAAACATGCAGATTATGCCACCCATAACCTAGCCATCCAATCTCCTTTTTCTACACCGTGTAGTCAAAACCACTGGTGGTCAAAACCACTGGTGACCGAAGTCACAAATATCAAGTGATGGGGCCAACCCATCGTGTGGTCAAAACCACTGATGACAATCCCGTAATATCATGTGGGGCCAACCCACTGTGGTACCAAACCACTGGGACGAGTCACAATATCAGTATGTGGTCAAAACCACTGGTGACCGTAGTCACAAATATCACAAGTGTGGTCAAAACCACTGGTGGTCAAAACCACTGGGACTTAGTCACGAATCATTATAATATTGTGGTCAAAACCACTGGTGACCGTAGTCACAAATCAACTGATGGGGCCAACCCATCTTGTGGTCAAAACCACTGGTGACAGTCCAAATAAATCATCCCCCTCCTCTCATCAATCCCATCATCATCATGCTCATATCATACGTATCATAATATCAAGTATCACGCAATAAGGCATAACATAGCATCTAACAATACATAATGATGAATATCGAGAATCACATAACAGGGAACTTACCCGATTTCCACGCTTATGCCCACAAGGCACAGTCTCTAATGCCAATGGTTATAACAATAACATAATAAGCATAGTTATACTAATAAAGTGTGTAAGCGTTTACACACCTGACTATACGCAGATCTAAGTAGGAATCCCGAAACTATACGCAACTAGCGAAACTCCGAGACGTTGTTTTCCTCCTACAATCGGCCAACACATACTTTTAGATCTAAAGCCATTCGGCTTATCCACCAAAATCCCAAAAATACAACACATGAAGACAATTCCTTACCTAGATCGACCATCAAATCCCGAAGGCTCACTGTATTCGGCTATAGCCCTCCCTGCAATCGATTTTAGCATTCCATTCAGAGACCAGAGGCCATTCGGCCATAACATGAAACCCGAGACCACATGGGTTAGTCGCCCCTTACCTTGATGATTGATTCGGCTCCTAACCACCATAGATTGGCACTCCCTCCTAATGATGTTTAGAAGTTTTGGCTACTAACATGAAACAAATAAAATGGGGAGTTAACACTCCATCCCTTAATAGAAGAAAAGATGAAAGAGGAGTGGGGTTTCAGCAGTACCCCAAGTTGATCAAGAAGAAAAGGAGAATCTTACCAGGAGATTCGACTAACCCAAAAGAGCAAGATAGGTTCGGTACATGAGATGATGAAAAGAAATCGCAAGGAGAGGGGGTTTGTGGACACAATATTCGGCCAATGGGAGAACAACTACAAGGTTTCGGCTTTTGGGAACAATTAAGATGAAAGAGAAAAATATGAAAAAGGGAGAGAAGTATTCGGCTATGATCAAAATAAGAAGAAGGAGAAAGTGGATTTGGCAAGGAGCAGGTTCGGCTAACAATGAATGATTTTAGAGGCAAAGAGAAGAAGAGAGGGCATTGAGTTTCGGCTTAAAGCAAAAAGAAGAAAAGGAAAAAGATAATGGTAAATTCGGCCAAATGCAAGGCTTGCCAAAAAGAAAAGAGAGAAACGTAGAGCACCTTGATGTTTAGGTTTTGGCAAAATGGTGAGAGGCAACTAAGGCACATTCGGCCACTACCCAAAAGACCCCAAAACCGATTGCCCCTTAGCTCCAAATCACTAATTCGGCTGAACACTCTCTCCCCCCTAGAGTTCAAATTCGGCCAACCTCCTCAAAGCTCTCCCTTCCACTCATTCAAACAAATTTGAATGAGTCAACTCCAAATTTTTCTCCCTTCCATCCATTTCAAAAGTGTCCCACCTGAGCACTCCTCCTCTAGCTTGTGGCGTCAAAAATAATGAGCAGAAAGGGATTCCTACAACTCGAACCAAGGCTCTCTCACACCCCTTGTGGCGTCACCTCCTCCAAGCCTTAAGTGGCGCCTGTTTGCCACTTTACCAGCTAAGTCCTTGTGTCAACACTCCCCACTAATTTCTCTTAACCTCTATTTCCCTTAGCTCCATTTCCTTAAGTGCCAAAACAAAATTCTTAGCCCTAGCTCAGGCCTAACCTAAGGTTGTAACTAGACCCCAAAACATGACAAATCAACACTATAAACCATTCATCACATGCAACACAAGCAAAATGCAAAACCCCGATTTAAGGATGTTACAAATAGTGATGGAAATAGAAATACGAACTTAACTTAAGAAAGATTCAACACTATATAACAGTGTCACCCCATTTCTTATATCGTTAATGTGGAAAGATGAAAATAGGTTGATGAACGCCACACCAAATGGGGTTTGGTGATAAGTTCAAACAAGTCGAAGATGCCACAAGCAAGCTTGATAAGTCTAACAAAACTTGTACGAAAAAGGAGAGGAGTTTAACTCACTCAAGAACTCAAAGTTCATGAAATTTTATTAAAGTTCCAAAAGTCCCTTACAATAGGCTGATTACACAAATTTATAGTGATATAAAAAAACTAGCTGAAAAGTCACATCTTAATTTTCTAATTAAAATGAATTTAAACTCTAGACTCTTGGTATTCTTCTAACAATTTAACTCCTTGCTTGAATTCACATTAAATCAGCTTGAATGCCCATCTTGAATACTTTAAAATGTCCCTTGGGTTGTCCCTTGGTTAACCGAAAAGTCACCAGCAACTAAATGGCTTTGAATGCTTGTTTTCATCCTTTATATGAGCCAAACAATCTGCTGGTAGGTGAAGAGGTTGCTGCCAATTTAAGAGGAGTTAAAATGCTCCTTAAAACTCCTTTAATTGATGTGTTAAGCATTCTTGTGACAGCCACTTTATTTGTAACCAAAATCAACTTAAAAGTCATTTCATTAAAGTTGTAACAGCCTATAAATTGTAACGGTTGTGAGCTAAAAAGACACCTGCAATAAACACCATAAAATGAACTTATTAAACACATTTAAACACTTATTAAACTCAAACACATTAAACACTTGACTTCAATAAATGAACTAAAAGCAAAGACATCAATTAATGCAGCAACTAGTTTAATTAAAGAAGCAAAATTAAATAAACTTAAACTCATGCTTCATTAAATTATCCTAGTAACTAGATTAATTAAATAAGCTTTTTATTAAATGAAGTTCAATAAAAACACTTATTAATTAAACTAAGATGAGTTAAATAAATGTCCAGCAACTCATTTATTAAACTAAGATGCTTAAATGCATGGTTTGAAATGCCTAAATGAACAAATGAGTTACTTAATGTAAAACTTAATTTAATGATGCAAACTTTAACTAACATGGGAGTTACATAATGCATGACTTTATTAAATGCAGAACACATAATGTATGTCATAATTAAAGATGTAGATCAATAATGCAAGATATTAGTTAAAGATGCATTTAATAAACATGACATAATTAAAGACTCATAGTATAATAACTAAAGTAACTAAAATAAATAAATCAAAGTCTTTATTCCAGCAACCAAATTAACAAACTAAAATTAAAAACTTCATTTTACACTTGGGCCTCTCGAGTTTGGGCCAATCTTGGTGGCATCGAGTTGTGTCGTAACATGATGCGGTCGGGATCGCATCATATCCTCCCTCTTGAAGACGATTTGTCCTCAAATAGGGCCATTTGCTCGCGAAAAATTTTTCACCGTCACAAACCTAAAAAATACACAAGACTCGAAAAGGAAGTAGATTAGTTGCTTGCTTTCCCCTACGAAAATGAAAGAGGTTAGTGACACCATGGATGAGGAACTCGAAGGAACATGCTGAAATGTTATTCACAGATTGAACATATGAATTGATGCCGGGATCAAAAATAGAAATCGATCTTACCTTTTTCTTATGTGGAATCAAACCAAAACCACATAACATTCAAGAATTAACAATATTTTGATTCTCAAACCACTTTAACAAAGCTATAGAACAAAGGTCTCTGGGGTCAAAAACAAGAATCTTTTTATCACCAATCAAAACAAATAAATCGTGTTCGAACAAAGCAGAACAGTTAATCACATCACGATCTAAGTAATTTTCAAAAACTAAGTCATCAACGTGAATTCTGTTATCATCTGAGGAGAACAAACAAGTTTCAAAAGTTTCAAGTGTCTTACCTTGTTGAACAGAAGGATAAGGGTCGATTTTACCTTTTCCATTTAACACAAACCTTCTCTCCTCGAGAATGTAGTCTAGTCGAAGCTTCGTGGTTGAATTAGCCTTTTCCAAATGAAATGCAAACTTCATGGACAACCATAGAAATTGTTTAAGGAACGCATTAAAAGGGAAAACAAATTTTTTATACCTCGTTTCCTTATTCAAAAACCAAGTATCGAAATTATTTGCACAAACTTTAAGTTGCTGGTTTTTCCCACAAAATGAATCAAAACAAATTTTCGGTTTAAAAACATGAGTTTGATTACTTATGTCGAAATGTAGCAACGGTTTTGATAAATCAAACACGTTAATCCAAAAGGAGTGGTGCATACTCAAAAACGTGCAATCAAAAACTCATCACATGTTTCAAAATAAATTTGCACCAATTCATGGAATTTTCACAAGGTAGTAGTTGATGCACAAAATGATCGAAGAATTTATTTGTTTTTCGTGAGAACCCGTTATCATGCAAAATCAAATTTTTGGTTTGTCGATCATACCGAACAATGTCAACCACTTTCAAAGAATAGCAATCAATCGAACGAAAATAAGGGAAACTTTTTAAAACTAAGTCATTTTCAACAACATTCAAACCTGATCGCCATGACTCGATTGTTAAACATTCCTTACCTCGCTTACCTTCGAACTCGTGTAGTTCGATTTCATCTTCGACCTTACCTATGTTGATCATACGAAACCGTCTTTCATCAGAAAGGTATTGAAGTTGAAGGTTATCGTTCAATATTTTGGGAACCTGAAAAATTCACAACGAGGCAATTTCACATCTGGGTTAGTAAATAAATTCCTCACTTTTTCTTGTTCTTTTGCCTCTTTTTCCCTCATTTGTTTTTCAACATCACTCGTTTCTTTTACACTCTCTTCTTTTTCTTCAATTTCTTTCTCGATCTCTTTTTCTTTTCCAGTTTCTTTTTCCTTTTCTTCTTTTTCTATTTCTATTTCTATTTCTTTTCTTTTGTATTGTTTTTCGATTTGATTACAACATGAAGGTGATACAAAAGAATCAAAAAGATGGATGTTTTGCTCAAAGAAAGAGAAAGTATTCTCGCTGATTTCTCGATCAATTTTTTGAGTACGTTCCTTTGTGCATGATGTCTTTGTAGCGTATGAAGGATAACTTGTACTTCCTCGTTCTTTATCTCGAAGTCTCGAACTCAAAACTTTCTTCTCTGTGTCTCAACGACCTTGTAGAATAGGAATCCCGATAAGAATCTCTTCTCAAATAGTCATCGAGAAGTTGTCTTTGCGATAGCCGTGACTCCATTTTCTGACTTGTTGGAGTTTGCTTTTGTTGGGTTGTTGCTCGAGGTTCTCACTTGTCTTGAATTGGCTTAATCTTGCTGTCGAGCATGCTTTCCATTTCTTCCAACAAATATTAAAAATCAAACGCGAAAATCTCTTCTCGAGACATTATTATTTGCTGAAAAGAAGAAATGCAAAAAAAAAAAAAATAGAAAATGATTACCTCACCACAAAAACTCACTAAGTCACTCGGGAAAAAAAATTCACTCCACTTGTGTTTCACTCATATTATGGCTTTTTCTTCTTTCAAATGGACTCACCTCTCTTTTGCCTTTTTCCACTCGACCTTGTCTCGTAATTTCGTAGTTTGTCTCGTATAGACCTATTAGCAGCTTTGGGTCAGCTTCAAAATGGGTGCAAGGGATAGATGTTTAAGTGTAGGGTAGGCTGAAACAAAAATAAGTGTGGGGTTAAGTGTGGCATTTGGGGTGGAAAGGGTGAAACCAAATGATGGTAGAAAGGTTTTGCTGATCGAAGGACAAGGGTAGAATGATGGCTTTGAAGATCGGAAAACAAAAAATAGAAGGAGATGAAAAACAAAGCAAAACTTTCACCCTTTTTTTTAACTCATATTTTTTTCTTTTTTTTTTGAATTTTCTTTTTTTTCTTTTTGTTTCACTTCAAATACAATAAAATGAAATACAAGCAATTTCGTAATTTTTTCGAATTTTTTTGAGTTTTTTTATTACGAACCTACTTCAGGATCGAATACAAACGTCAACGCTCCTCGTTTTAGTAGCTTTGATACCAAATGATACGATCCGCCTCGGGGCTGAGTCGAGTCGTATGTAAGATGCCCAATCGTCTACGAGGAGAAATATTCGAGTCTTTGAAAATGGGAAAATTTGTTTAAGATAAGTGGAAGCTTAGCAAAATGGGATAAAGGAAAGATGAGTTTATGGAATTAAGTGGGTTTGGTTTTTGACAAACAAATAAAAATGGATAAGTGATAATCGGCAATAGTGATAGAAATGGAAATACGAACTTAACTTAAGAAAGATTCAACACTATATAACAGTGTCACCCTGTTTCTTATATCGTTAAGGTGGAAAGATAAAAATAGGTTGATGAACGCCACACCAAATAGGGTTTGGTGATAAGTTCAAACAAGTCGAAGATGCCACAAGCAATCTTGATAAGTCTAACGAAACTTGTACGAAAAAGGAGAGGAGTTTAACTCACACAAGAACTCAAAGTTCATGAAATTTTATTAAAGTTCCAAAAGTCCCTTACAATAGGCTGATTACACAAATTTATAGTGATATAAAAAACTAGCTGAAAAGTCACATCTTAATTTGCTAATTAAAATGAAGTTAAACTCAAGACTCTTGGTATTCTTCTAACAATTTAACTCCTTGCTTGAATTCACATTAAATCAGATTGAATGTCCATCTTGAACGCTTTAAAATGTCCCTTGAGTTGTCCCTTGGTTAACCGAAAAGTCACCAGCAACTAAATGGCTTTGAATGCTTATTTTCATCCTTTAAATGAGCCAAAAAATCTGCTGGTAGGTGAAGAGGTTGCTGCCAATTTAAGAGGAGTTAAAATGCTCCTTAAAACTTCTTTAATTGATGTGTTAAGCATCCTTGTAACAACCACATTATTTGTAACCAAAATCAACTTAAAAGTCACTTCATTAAAGTTGTAACAGCCCATAAATTGTAACGGTTGTGAGCTAAAAAGACACCTGCAATAAACACCATAAAATGAACTTATTAAACACATTTAAACACTTATTAAACTCAAACACATTAAACACTTGACTTCTATAAATGAACTAAAAGCAAAGACATCAATTAATGCAGCAACTAGTTTAATTAAAGAAGCAAAATTAAATAAACTTAAACTCATGCTTCATTAAATTATCCTAGTAACTAGATTAATTAAATATGCTTTTTATTAAATGAAGTTCAATAAAAACACTTATTAATTAAACTAAGATGAGTTAAATAAATGTCCAGTAACTCATTTATTAAACTAAGATGCTTAAATGCATGGTTTGAAATGCAAACTAAATGAACAAATGAGTTACTTAATGCAAACTTTAACTAACATGGGAGTTACATAATGCATGACTTTATTAAATGCAGAACACATAATGTATGTCATAATTAAAGATGTAAATCAATAATGCAAGACATTAGTTAAAGATGCATTTAATAAACATGACATAATTAAAGACTCATATTATAATAACTAAAGTAACTAAAATAAATAAATGAAAGTCTTTATTCCAGCAACCAAATTAACAAACTAAAATTAAAAACTTCATTTTGCACTTGGGCCCCTCAAGTTTGGGCCAATCTCGATGGCATCGAGTTGTGTCGTAACATGATGCGGCCGGGATCGCATCACTTGTAAAAAGAAAACGAGAAAAGCAAAAGAAGAAAAAGAAAAAGAAATAAAAGAGAGACAAGAGGTGAGTAAGAGAGAAAATGAGAGATTCTTGAAAGAGCTCGAGAAAGTCATTGAAAAAGCCGATGAAAAAGAAAAAGAACAAAAAGAGAGTGAAAATGAGATTGAAAAGAAATTGAAAAAGAGAATGAAAAAGAGTTTGAGAGAGAAAAAGAAGTTGAACAAGAACAACGAGTGGAAAAAGAGATTGAGGAAAAAAAATGAGAGATCTCGAGAAAAAAGAATCAAGTGAAAAAGAAAGTGAGAAAGCAAGGATTGTTTCCACTAACCCACCTATTCGATCTTCTTGTGATGTAACTTTTCAGGTTCCTAAAGTCTTGTATGACCAATTCCAGCTTCACTACCTTCCAAATGAGAGATGTTTTCGGTTATTCGAGAAAGGTAAGTATGCAAATGACGACCACCCACTTGTGATTAAAGGTAAGAAAGGTAAGGATTCTATGTTTATCGAATCAAGGTTGTCCGGTTTAAAAATTGCTCATAAAGATTTTGATGGGTCAATTTCTGATATGCCTCCATCATTTGATTTGATTAGTCCTTATTCATCACTTGATGACCCTGCTTCGAAAAGTGTCGTGAACATTTTGTCTTGTGACATGTTTGATCCTTCTATTGGAATGGCTCACCCTAATCGAATTTTAGATGTGTTTGATAAAAACTTTGCACATACAAATTTTGGTTATATAAACTCTTTGAACTCATGTGTTAAATAGGTCTATTTAAACATGCATGTTCATTTGGTTTGTGATAGATTTCAATCTTTGAATAGTTATATGTTCACCATGTCTTTGGTTGACATACATGTTAAAAGGCTTTCGCATGCAATATTCAAACCGTTTGATTTTGGCCTTCAAGATAAAACTTTGAATTTTTATATGAGATTCCCATATCTTGATCTGGTTGGTTTTGTCAACTCTGCATGCTTGCTTGATCGAGTGGAATTTAAGTCCTGTAGTGAGTTGATTACATCATTTTCTAACATGTTGTGGACATTGGAAATTATTCAAAATATGTTGCATGTTGGAACGAATGATCAAGTTCGTGTGTTCAAACCTGATATTTGTTACTTTGATTTGTTTTATAGAAACTTCAAGCAACTTGCTTGTTGTGCATCTTATTTAAGTTTGTTTGATATTCGTACTTTAATTAAGGCAATGAAACTTAATGACTTTGGTTTTGTTTTGTTCCTTAATCATATTGTCTGGCCACATATGAAATGTTTGTTTCATTTTGAAAAGGTAAGGCTAACATATGTATATGGACTTGAATCGAATTTTGAATATGATCTATCTTTCCCTTTTAAGTCCATCAATTCTGTTAATACTAACCAATCTCGTTTTTGTGAATTCCACACTTCGAGGAGCATGAGATGTCATGGTGTCTCATCACACATCCAAGTTGTTCTAGATAAAAGGTTTGTATTACATTACATTTCCAAGGAGAGAAGATTTGTCTTGATTGACAAAGGAAAAACCAATCATAAATTTTCTTCTTTTCAAGATCGTCAAGGTAAAGTCTCTAAAAATTTTCAAATACCTTTGCTTCATTCAAATGAAGATGAAAATTTTGTTGATTGGATGTTTGGAAATTATTTGAATCATGATGTGTTTGATTGTAGTTTTTGGCCTAGTATTGATTCATTTGTGTTGGATTGTGACAATGGACATAATGTTATCACAAATCATGATAATAAGCAAATGATTGAAAGATGTTAGCCATGGTACACTTTGCATGTACAATCACATGAATTTCTGTTTTTGAATAAACATATTGAAAAGTTTTGGATGTGGATTAGTATGCTTAACTTTTTGCAAATATTCATGACTAAGTATCCTTTTATCCAATTGAATCTACATGTTTGCATTGATGGAATAATGAAACTTTTCAATAAATTAAAGTATGTTTGCTTTGCCCAATTGAGATTATTGCCATATGATCTTTGGACTACATTCTATAAGAGCTATTTGGATTTGAATACTTTGCACTTGTCATTGTCAAAATTGATAAGTCATTTTGTCAAAATAAAATCAGTTTTTTGCTTAGCATTTGGTTTATCTTTACTTTTTTGTTGTCTTAACCCACTGTTACTTATCTATGATGGTGATGTACTTTCTTGTCCATTGATCGAGGAAAGTTGAACGAGAGGAAATATTTTCCAATAGAGGAACAACCCGACTTAAGGACAAGTTGCCTAAAAGAGGGGGGAATGATGCGAGCGCGCCCAGCGAATCCCGTCAATCAAGTCTCCTTAGTCGAGCCTTGCATAGTTGGCAAGATGATCCCAGTTTGTTTCATGCTCCATGAGCTCCGTCCAGTTCAAATTCAGCTCATTTGAGCTTGAATCAGCTCAATACTTTAGTCTTTAATTATGTCTTGTTTAATTAAATGCATCTTTAGTCAATGTCATGCATTATGTAACTCCCATGTTAGTATAAGCCTGCATCATTAAATTAAGTCTTGCATTAAGTACTCATTTGTTTATTTAGTTTGCATTTCAAACCATGCATTTAAGCATCTTGGTTTAATTAATAAGTGCTTTTGTTGAACTTCATTTAATAAGTGTTGCTCTTAATTAATCTAGTTCCTAGGATTATTTATTGATGCATGAGTTAAGTTTATTTAATGATGTATCTTTAATTAACTAGTTGCTAGAATAATTGATGCATAGTTCATTTACATAAGTTAAGTATTAATGTATGTTATGTTTAATAAGTGATTACATGTGTTTAATAAGCTCATTTTAATGTATTTATTGCAGGAGTCTTTTCAAGTCATAACCGTTACATTACAAGGGCTGTTACACATTAAATAAAGTGACTTTTTAAGTCATTTTCGGTTACAAATGAAGTGGCTGTTACAAGGGATGTTTTATACATCATTTAAAGGAGGTTTAAGGAGCATTTAATTATCCAAATTAATTTTGGCAGCAACCTTTCCACTACCAACCGTTTTTGCCATTTCAAGGGTTATTTCAAGCATTCAAACATCATTAAGAAGCAGATTAAGAAGATGGTGTCCATTCGGCTGACCAAGGGCTAACTCAAGAGTCATTTTTCAAGCTCTTAAAGTCATTCATTCAGCTGAATTAAAGAGAATTCAAGGATGGAGTTATTTGGTTCAAGAATGTGAAAAGACTTGAGTTAAATTTCAGCTTTTAATTGGCACATTAAGTTGAATGTTTGTGACCATTCAGCTAGCCTAATTTAGCACTATAAATAGGTGAAATCATCCTTTGTAAAGGGGCTTTTGATCTTTTTGCTTAGTTTGAAAACATTATTGAACTTATATGAAATTTGTGAGATTTATTCCTCTCATATTTCGTTGAAGAACTCGTTGGCTTGTCTAGGTCATTAGTGGCGTCAACCTGCCTTCTTCTTTATCCTGAACTTATCACTATCAAATAGTGTGGCGTTCACCCTTATACCAAGGTTCCTACTTTACTAAGTAGCGGGTCGAGGTTCTCCTATACTCCATCCGACCATCTTGAAAACTTATAAGCATTTGGGTCAATATTTTCTAATATTGGTTCATGTTTGTTTTTGAGATCATTTTTCATTCCATTCCATCTTTTCGTTTCATCATAATCGAACCATCCATTTCCCTTTCTATCCATTCTTTATTATCCAACTTCCATTTTTATTTCCATAATTATATTCTCCAAAATTAAACCTATACATATTGTTCACAACTATAAACCCCTTTTTGAACCCTTAAATATAGCTTTCGCCATCATTTTACCTAAAGATATCCTCTTAAAAAGAGTCGAATGATACTTTCTCGTAGACGATCGGGCATCTTACATACGACTCGACTCACCCCGAGGCGGATCGTATCAAAAAACTTGTACTAAACTAGGACAAATTAATAACATGTAATATTTATAACATAATAAACACATGAAATAAAATTAAACATATTTATTATAACACAAATTAAATTATGCTTAAAGGGCTATAACTAAATTAACTAAGCTTAAAAATAATTATTTAGTTAAGTCCAACAATTTTAATTATTAATTCCAGCATATTAACGTTGATGTGAGCATAACCGGGGCAACCCAAGATTTACTTTCCGATCCTCTTGAGTTTCCTGAAGGCCAAAATTTGAGCAATCCGTGCTCATTGGTGCAAGCTGATTTCAGCTCATTTTTAGCTCAATCAAGCTTCTTTCCATGTGGTTCAGCTCACATGAGTTTATTTCAGCTCATTGAGCTCGATTTAAGTTTAATTCAGCTCATTTGAGCTCGATTTAATTTCTTTCAGCTCGTTAATATTATTTACTGGAATAAATTAGTTTAAGTAATTAATTAATTTAGTTAAGTGATTAAATGTGTTTAAGATATTTAGGTTATCTTAATTCCTACAGCCTTTATTATGTCCTAATCTAAGACAAATTAATTAGGTTCTAGAATTAAAATCAATGTGCAGATTTTATTTCATGCTTGCTACCGAATTTAGTGTCTTGTTTAAGACTTTATTTAATTTGTCTAGTTTTAATTATGTGTATTTAAATTGTCCAAGTTATGTTTTTAATTAAATTCAGCTAATTTGGCTTGAATTAATGTTAGTTCATGTGTCTTGTAGGTGCAGCCGAATGTGGGCAGCATTTAAAGCCAAGTTCATGCGCAGCTTAGTTCAAGGAATTAGCACATGCATGCATGGCTATGTTCAACGAAATTGGGCTGATTGTTTGGCTTCTCCAAGTGACTATTCAGCCAAGGAACATGATACGATCCCGTCTTCGAGTTGAATTCGAGATGTATTCGAGATTGCCCGATCGTAAACGAAGAAGTAGATGTTAAGTTCAAAAAGAAAAGTAAACGAATCTTTAAACGAATAAGAATGGATTTTAAACCAAAAAAAAAAAGATAACTCGAAACAAATGAAGTGCAAGATTTATGTTTGGTTTTTAGGTTCAAGGATTTTAGAAGAGAATTACTGGTTAAGGAAGGATTGGGGTAATTGGTTACTTTGGGTTCGAGTGGCTGAGCTAAGAAATATGAGTCTAATGTGGTAATAAGAAATGGTCGGCTATTAAGGGATTGATATTGGTAAGTGTAGGTTCGATGGAAACAATAGAGTATTCGTTTTAGAGAATGGTTGCGAATGGTCGCGAATGGTACGATTTGGTCTTAAAAAACAAGCAAGAACCAACACCAAATTGGTATCGACCCAAATTGCTTATAAGGTTCTTAAGGTTCAGTTTTGGATGGAAATTGGACCTCGACCCACTATCGGATTGGATAGGAACCTCGGTATAGGTGGATAGCAAAGGAAATGGGTTGATGCCACTAGCTCATAGATAAGCCAACGAGTCCTTAAACGAAATTGGAGAAAACGTGCTCTCACAAATTCGACAGAGTTCCATTAACTAATTTGGCCAAAAGTTCCTTACAATTGAAAATGGCAAGCTATTAATAGACTTCCCTAGCTAGTCGAATGGTCATGCTTAATGTTTAAGAAGTTCAGCCTTTGAATAGCCTAGATTAATCTAGAATAAGGTCATTAATTTGCTGACTACATTCAACCAATGGAACTCCAAAAATCAGCTTCTAGAATAGCCTAGGTGCAGCCGAAATTTGATGGGATTATTGGGAGCTGAATTGCAATATTAAATTTGGCATTGGGAACTTGAATAAGCTGCCTTGAAAATCTAAATAGGCATGCACTCTTTAGGCAGCCTTAGGGATGTGAATGGCCATCCAAATCCGTCCATGCATGCTTCTTAAATGCTGTCCACGCATGGAGAAACAAAGCCCAGCAACTCCTTTAATACTGCTCCTTTAATGATGTTCTTTTACCATTCATGAAGCAACTTTGTTTTTAAAGTCGACCATGCACCAGTAGTGTAACACCTCAAACCCAGCCTAGAAGTTAGGCCCGAGTTTGGCGTGCCACATGGAAATGTTTTTCAAAAACCATCTTTACCATATTGTTAAAAACTTGTTTGAGAATTATAGCCTCTTTGTTAAAACCCAAAACACTTAAGCAATTGCGTCTGCATGAAAACATAATTATCTTTAATAAACCTTTTCGGTTGCAAAATCATATTTGAAATAACAATTTACGAAAATGTGACGTTTGAAATAGAGTTGCAAAAACATTTTGAAACATTGCGGAAACGTAGATAAAATACAAGTATTTTTGAGAGATTGATTGATGAATCACAAATCAAGGAATTGAATTTTAATTCCGTGACTTTTGAAAATGTCGTTGATAATTTGAAAGAAAGTTCGAGTTAAATCATATTTGTAAAAGTTTATTTTGAAATCCATTTGTTAATCAATTTAGGAAAACCTTTATTTACGTTTTTTAGAAAAATTCTCGTTTTAAACAATTTAAGAAAAATTATAAAAACATCCCAACCATAAAGCAAAAATAAAAATAATTTAGAGGCCTTATTACAACTTAAACCAAAATAGCAAAATAATAAAATAAACGGAAATAGAAATTTAAAATTTAATAACACCGTTTCTGAAGTATGGCCTCCACCGAGTCATCCATGGCCCAAGTCCACGTCACTGAGCATTACCTGAAAGGGTTAAGAGAAAGGGGGGTGAGTTACAAAAACTCAATGTGTAACCCACTTACTGTTGACCACAGGGCCAAAATCCATTAAGCCATTATTTGGGCCAAAGCCCGTTTACAATAATATGAATGTATCATGTATATATATATATATATAATATGCAAACGATATGAAATTCCCAAACCAAACCTAGTTTTCCATCCGCTACACATCACCCGTACCAACCAACACACCTGTGGGGAGCTTTAGTCACCCACCCCGCCAACACACCAAACTGGGCATTAAGCCATATATCAAACTGGGCATTAAGCCATATATCAAACTGTGGACAAGCCACCAGAATTTTGTAGCAAAGCTACCAGAACTTCTCTTCGTCAAATATCCCAACCCATGCAAATCATGTATATAATATTCATATTCATTTACAACAATCCATTCTTATAATTATTACAAACATACGGCCCATTATAAGAATTTTCACAATCTGGCCCATATCACATTTTGGCCCATATAGCTCATATCACACTTGGCCCATATAGCAAATATCACATTTTGGCCCATATAGTAAATATCACATTTGGCCCATGTAAAAAATATCACATTTGGCCCATATAGCAAATATAACATTTGGCCCATATAGCAATTATCACATTTGGCCCATATATCAAATATTGCACGGCCCATATAGCAAAATATCAATCGGCCCATATAGCAATATATTTAAATTTGACCCATAAAGGGTATTTTCGTAGTTCGGTCCATAGGGACATTTCGTAATTCGACCCATTAGGGGCATTTTTGTAACTCGGCCCGTAAGAGCATTTTCATAATTCGGTAATCGTACCCACTAAGGGTAATTCGATAATTTACCCTCTAAGGGTATGATGGTAATTTCGCAACCTAGGCTTAATTACTAATTTGGGGCATAAAATTGAAACTGTCCATCTGCGTCATACTGACTAAACTGACTATAACTCGAGTTAGGAAACTCGAAATCTAAATCCGTAAATTTTCCTTGAAACTAGACTCGTATTGTAACACCCCAAATTCGGCCTAGACATTAAGCCCGAATCTGGTGTGTCACGTGGAAGTTTTTTTTTTTCAAACCATCTTTGAGATTGTTAAAAACTTGTTTGAGATTTACAGCCTCTTTGTTAAAACCCAAAACACTTAAGCAATTGTTATTTACTTGAAAACGTAATTATCTTTAAAAACCTTTTTGGTTGTGAAAATATATTTGAAATAAACATTTACGAAAATGGGACGTTTGGGAATAGAGTTGCAGAAGCATTTTGAAAGAAAATCCGAGGCCTTATTACAACATTTAACCCAAAATAGTAAAGTAATAAAATAAACAAGAAAGAAGTCTAAAGTCCAAATAAACCATTTCTGAAGTATGGTCTCCATCGAGTCATCCAAGGCCCAAGTCCACGTCACTGAGCATTACCTGAAAAGGTTAAGAGAAAAGGGGGTGAGTTACAAGAACTCAGTGTGTAATCCCCTTACCATCATCCACTGGGTCGGAACACACATAGCAATATTTTGGGCCTAAGCCCATTTACAATTATAACATAATAACATGTATATAATATGCATATGATATGCAAATCCCAAACCAAACCTAATTTCCATCCGCTACACACCACCCGTACCAACCAGCACACCTGTGGGGATCAAGTCAACCCACCTCGCCAACACACCAATCGCAGGCATAAAGCCATTTAAAATGTTTGTGGCAGAGCCACCGAACTAGATTGTGACAGAGTCACCGAACTAGATTGTGGCAGAGCCACCGAACTGGATTGTGACAGAGTCACCGAACTAGATTGTGGCAGAGCCACTAGCACTTCTCTTCAATTTTATCCCTACCCATGCAATCATGTATGCATATACAAAGCATAACAATATTCATAGAATAATTTCATCATAAGGCCCATAATACAAGTTGTCCCATTAAGCAATCTAGCAATTTGGCACATTAATCAATCTTAACAATTTGGCCCATTAAGTGATCTAGCAAATTTTGACCCATTAATCGATCTAGCAAATTTTGGCCCATTAATCGATCTAACAAATTTTGGCCCATTAATCGATCTAGCAAATTTTGGCCCATTAATCGATCTAGCAAATTTTGGCCCATTAATTGATCTAGCAAATTTTGGCCCATTAATCGATCTAGCAAATTTTGGCCCATTAATCGATCTAGCAAATTTTGGCCCATTAATCGATCTAACAAATTTTGGCCCATTAATCGATCTAGCAAATTTTGGCCCATTAATTGATCTAGCAAATTTTGGCCCATTAATCACATGAGGCCTTTTTTTTTCAAATTTCACACTTGGCCAATTTATCAAAATAATTCATATGGCCCAAAATATCACTTTTTAACAAAATAACCCATTAAGGGCAAATTCGTAATTCCCACAACCTTAATACCGGTTTCATGCATTTACACAAAAAGTGTTATTATACCTTATTTTTCGATTTTACAAATTTTACGATTTATTCTAATGCTTACTGTATAATATCTAACCCATGAGATAAGTGTGAAATTACACACTCTGGCCCATATCACAAATATCAAACTGCCCATATATCAAATATCACATTTGGCCCATAAAGGGTATTTTTGTAATTCGGTCCATAGGGACATTTCGTAATTTGGCCCATTAGGGGCATTTTCGTAATTTGGCCCGTAAGGGCATTTTCATAATTCGGTAATCGTACCCACTAAGGGTAATTCGGTAATTTACTCTCTAAGGGAAATTCAGAAATTTACCCACTAAGGGTATTTCGGTAATTTTGCAATCCAGGGGTATTTTAGTAATTTACCCTCTAAGGGTATTTCGGTAATTTCATATTCAACGGTGTTTCCGAAGGCCTACTATCGCCTCGAGTGGCACAAAATTCTATTTGGGTGTCTTCGGAACTATTGGGTCAAAAATCCATTTTAGGCCCAAACGGGGTAATTTCGCAATTCTGGACTTAACTACTAATTTGGGCATAAAATTTAAAACTGTCCATCTGCGTCATACTGACTAAATTGATTGTAACTCGAGTTAGGAAACTCAAAATTTAGATCCGTAAAATTTCCTTGAAACTAGACTCATATATCTTCTTACGGGAATGTTTCCAGAATCTTTGGCCTAGCCATTTAGTACAGTTTATTCCTTAAATTTTCCCTTGTTTCACTGATTCTGACCTCTCTTAACTTAATTTCAAATATCTCACTGTACGATTTTCATATACTGTTCCAACTTCTTTCTCTTGAAAATAGGCTCACTAAGGAATCCATACATATAAATTATAACCCATAATTCATTTTGTACAATTTTATTATGATTTTTCCAAAACAGATAAGTGAACCCCGAAGTTAATCAGAACCAGTCTCACTAAAATTAAGATATCTCAGAATATAAAATTCCTTTTCCTTCTCTGTTTCTTCCATATTAAAATAGACACAGCAAGATTTAATTTGATATCTTATTCACTTTCTAATTCCTTTTATCCTATTTTTAGTGATTTTTAAAAAACACGTCACTGCTTCTAACCGAAACTATTTTATTATGAAATACGATTACCACTACGATCATACGCACACCCGAGTGATTACGGATGCCGATTTTTAGTTTTCTTCGGTATTTCCACCGATTAACAGCATATTTCATACAAACTTTCAGAGAAGTGTGAGATTACACACCATTTCAGATATGTATATGGAAGGGTATGAGATTACACACCTTATTCGGAATCCGTAACGCGATGCTCTCCGCGACACCAAAAATACGAGTCACTTATTACGAGGGATAGATGATCAGGTGATTTGATTCCTATCGTGACCGATTAGTCCAAACTATTAATCCATTTAGGAACCAATCGAATAAAGAACGATATCAAATAATCCATAAGGAACTCCTTACCTTGTTGACATTGGATTCGATTTCCACCACTTGACTTATGGCTAGAATGATACACGGCCACCCACTTAGAACACAATTTAATCGAAGAAAAGAGTGTCTACCCAAATGAGAAAGAATTTATGAAGGAGTGATTGTGGATTGAGAGTTTAGGCAAAACAAGGGAGAAAGATGAGCAAATGTGCTAGAGTGTTGACCAAATTTCTATCCATAAATTTCTATCCAAACTTCTCACCTCAATTCCCATAAATTTTCTTCTCTTTTTTTTTATCCACCTACTCCACTCTCCAAATTCTTTTATTTCTTTTTCATCCACCTACACCACTCCTCAAATTCTTTATTTCTTTTTCATCCACCTACTCCACTCCTCAAATTCTTTTATTTCTTTCCTTTCTTTTTCCTTATTTCCTCCTTACCTTATCTTTTTAGTCATCATTTCATTTTTCTTTTATTTCTTTCCTTTAATAATGTCATGGTTGACACTTGGAAGAGCACACAAAAATAAATCCAAAATTTGCAAAAGATGGGATTTGAACCTCTTCCCTCAAGGTACTTCACTTGATGCCATAACCTCCTTGCCATATGCTCATTTATGCTAGCAATTTACTCTTTTATTTCCATAAGCCTTGATGCCACTTACTATCTCTCCTTAATAGGCTTAAACACAAACTTTTACTAAGGCCCAACTTGAACTCGGACCTTCATAGAACCCCGTAACTTTCTAAAATCATCTTCTTAATAAGTCCAACTTGAAATAATGCCATTCTCTTGTTCTCAAAATTTTTAAACACTCCTACGCCCAAGGCCCAATGGGCCCAATCCTACTAGGCCCAATTTAGGGATGTTACAATTCTACCCTCCTTAAAAAAAATTTCGTCCTCGAAATTTCCAATTAACTACTAAACGTACTGCTCAAATCACCACTATGCTTTCGCTGCGCACTCTGATCTTAATAACACTAATGTACTTTTAACAAAATCTTGAATCCTCTTTCACAACCAAGCATCTAACCACGGAAGCAAGCAGTCATCTACCACTTATACTTAAAATTTTTCTACACTCGATCATCACATCCAACTAAAACATACCTGACTTGATGGTGATAAAACAATCTCGAGCCTTATGCTCCTTAGACCCACATCTCATACATGCTCCTGACCTCCTCCAGCATTCTCCCGGATGACGCATTTTGTAATAGTCGCAAGCCGAAAGGTTTGGACGTGCCTTGACATGCTTTACAGAACGACACTGCGACCCAAAAGAATCACGATCTCTTTTCTTCTTACAGTCCGCACTCCCAACTCGAAGTGCTTCACCAATTCCTTTAACCTCTTCTAATACCTCCCTTTCGGGCACATGCCTCGGTACCGAAGATCTAGCCTTAGCACCTCGGCCTCTACCACGTCCGCGTCTACCGCGTCCACGTCTTCTAGTGCTCATATTCACTAAGGTCGATTTAATCTTATTACAAGTCTTATGAATCAATATACTATTCGATGTTTATTAAACAATGTCTTATGGAGTATAAGAGTTGAAGCGGTTTTCGCAAAACGTATCCTAAAGTCTCAATCTCTATAGTTTTTACTCCTAAAGCCAAAAGTTCTAGAGTATTTCTACGGTCATATCACAATAATCATAATCATAAGATGATAACATATACTTACTTGACTTGGTGCCGGATACCCGTGGTGCCATACTTCCTTTAAAACATATAATTCAAACAGCTTTGGAAAACATTTTTGAACCCAAACCACAGCCGAGTTTTGCAAATTGAGCTCTTATACCACTTAAATGTAACACCCCAAACCCGGCCTAGACGTTAAGCCCGAATCTGGTGTGTCACATGGAAGTTTTTTTTTTCAAACCATCTTTGAGATTGTTAAAAACTTGTTTGAGATTTACAGCCTCTTTGTTAAAACCCAAAACACTTAAGCAATTGTTATTTACTTGAAAACGTAATTATCTTTAAAAACCTTTTTGGTTGTGAAAATATATTTGAAATAAACAATTTACGAAAATGGGACGTTTGGGAATAGAGTGCAGAAGCATTTTGAAAGAAAATCTGAGGCCTTATTACAACATTTAACCCAAAATAGTAAAGTAATAAAATAAACGAGAAAAAAGTCTAAAGTCCAAATAAACCATTTCTGAAGTATGGACTCCATCGAGTCATCCAAGGCCCAAGTCCACGTCACTGAGCATTACCTGAAAAGGTTAAGAGAAAGGGGGTGAGTTACAAGAACTTAGTGTGTAATCCCCTTACCATCATCCACTAGGTCGGAACACACATAGCAATATTTTGGGCCTAAGCCCATTTACAATTATAACATAATAACATGTATATAATATGCATATGATATGCAAATCCCAAACCAAACCTAATTTCCATCCGCTACACACCACCCGTACCAACCAGCACACCTGTGGGGATCAAGTCAACCCACCCCGCCAACACACCAATCGCAGGCATAAAGCCATTTAAAAATGTTTGTAGCAGAGCCACCGAACTAGATTGTGACAGAGTCATCGAACTAGATTGTGGCAGAGCCACCGAACTGGATTGTGACAAAGTCACCGAACTAGATTGTGGCAGAGCCACCGAACTGGATTTTGACAGAGTCACCGAACTAGATTGTGGCAGAGCCACCAAACTGGATTGTGACAGAGTCACCGAACTAGATTGTGGCAGAGCCACTAGCACTTCTCTTCAATTTTATCCCTACCCATGCAATCATGTATGCATATACAAAGCATAACAATATTCATAGAATAATTTCATCATAAGGCCCATAATACAAGTTGGCCCATTAAGCAATCTAGCAATTTGGCCCATTAAGCAATCTTAACAATTTGGCCCATTAAGCGATCTAGCAAATTTTGGCCCATTAATCGATCTAGCAAATTTTGGCCCATTAATCGATCTAACAAATTTTGGCCCATTAATTGATCTAGCAAATTTTGGCCCATTAACCGATCTAACAAATTTTGGCCCATTAATTGCTCTAGCAAATTTTGGCCCATTAATCGATCTAGCAAATTTTGGCCCATTAATCGATCTAGCAAATTTTGGCCCATTAATCGATCTAGAAAATTTTGGCCCATTAATCGATCTAACAAATTTTGGCTCATTAATCGATCTAGCAAATTTTGGCCCATTAATCGATCTAGCAAATTTTGGACTATTAATCGATCTAGCAAATTTTGGCCCATTAATCACATGAGGCCTTTTTTTTTTCAAATTTCACACTTGGCCAATTTATCAAAATAATTCATATGGCCCAAAATATCACTTTTTAACAAAATAACCCATTAAGGGCAAATCCGTAATTCCCACAACCTTGATACCGGTTTCATGCATTTACACAAAAAGTGTTATTATATCGTATTTTTTGATTTTACAAATTTTATGATTTATTGGAATGCTTACGGTATAATATCTAACCCATGAGATAAGTGTGAAATTACACACTGTGGCCCATATCACAAATATCAAACTGCCCATATATCAAATATCACATTTGGCCCATAAAGGGTATTTTCATAATTCGGTCCATAGGGACATTTCGTAATTCGGCCCATTAGGGGCATTTTAGTAATTTAGCCCGTAAGGGCATTTTCATAATTTGGTAATCGTACCCACTAAGGGTAATTCGATAATTTAATCTCTAAGGGAAATTCAGAAATTTACCCACCAGGGGTATTTCTGTAATTTTGCAACCCAGGGGTATTTTAGTAATTTACCCTCTAAGGGTATTTCGGTAATTTCGGTAATTTCATATTCAACGGTGTTTCCAAAGGCCTACTATCGCCTCAAGTGGCACAGAATTCTATTTGGGTGTCTTCGAAACTATTGGGTCAAAAATTCATTTTAGGCCCAAACGGGGTAATTCCGCAATTCTGGACTTAACTACTAATTTGGGCATAAAAATTTAAAACTGTCCATCTGCATCATATTGACTAAATTGACTATAACTCGAGTTAGGAAACTCGAAATTTAGATCCGTAAAACTTCCTTGAAACTAGACTGATATATCTTCTTACTAAAATTTTTCCAGAATTTTTGGCCCAGCCATTCAGTACAGTTTTTTCCTTAAAGTTTCCCTTGTTTTCACCGTCTAATGATTCTGACCTCTCTTACCTTAATTTCAAATATCTCATTGTACGGTTTTCATATACTGTTCCAAATTCTTTCTCTTGAAAATAGGCTCACTAAAGAATCCATACATATAAATTATAACCCATAATTCATTTTGTACAATTTTATATGAGTTTTCCAAAACAGATCAGTGAACCCCGAAGTTAATCAGAACCAGTCTCACTAAAATCAAGATATCTCAAAATATAAAATTCCTTTTCCTTCTCCGTTTCTTCCATATTAAAATATACATAGTAAGCTTTAATTTGATATCTTATTCACTTTCTAATTCTTTTGCTCCTATTTTTAGTGATTTTTTAAATACACGTCACTGCTTCTAATCGAAACTATTTTATTACGAAATACGATTACCACTACGATCATACGCACACCTGAGTGATTACAGATGCCGGTTTTTAGTTTTCTTCGGTATTTCCACCGATTAACAGCATATTTCATACAAACGTTTAGAGAAGTGTGAGATTACACACCATTCAGATATGTATATGGAAGGGTATGAGATTACACACCTTATTCGGAATCCGTAACGCGATGCTCTCCGCGACACCAAAAATACGAGTCACTTATTACGAGGGATAGATGATCAGGTGATTTGATTCCTATCGTGACCGATTAGTCCAAACTATTAATCCATTTAGGAACCAATCGAATAAAGAACGATATCAAATAATCCATAAGGAACTCCTTACCTTGTTGACATTGGATTCGATTTCCACCACTTGACTTATGGCTAGAATGATACACGGCCACCCACTTAGAACACAATTTAATCGAAGAAAAGAATGTCTACCCAAATGAGAAAGAATTTATGAAGGAGTGATTATGGATTGAGAGTTTAGGCAAAACAAGGGAGAAAGATGAGCAAATGTGCTAGATTGTTGACCAAATTTCTATCCATAAATTTCTATCCAAACTTCTCACCTCAATTCCTATAAATTTTCTTCTCTTTTTTTTTATCCACCTACTCCACTCTCCAAATTCTTTTATTTCTTTTTCATCCACCTACTCCACTGTTGGAACGCCGGTACCCCATGGCGCAGCAAAATAAAATTAGACCCAGCGATCCAAATCATGGATCCATGTGTGAGGAACGAATCAGGGTGAAATAAAGGTTTCGAAATTACCAAAACTTCAATCTGAGTAGACAGCTACGCCTTGGCAACAAGAGTTTTGATCTACTGTCGAATCAAGCCTCAACCTTTTCCGATGTCGGCCTCTACGTAATCCACCCGGTTTGACTATGAACGGAAGAAATCTCCAAAACTGTTTTGGAGGCTTATTTGCTTGACGGCTGCTAGACCTAACAAGCAAACACTTAGGGTTTTCATGTTGAGTTTTGTCTCCTTTTAATACCTTTTATAATGGGTGCCTTTCTCATTGGGCCTTTTATAATAGGTATCCTCTTAATTGGGCCTTTTATAATTGGTATCTCTTGAATGTATTACAAGATTAAATAAATACAATAAAGTTTTTAACCGAAAATTATAATTACATTAATTATAATAAGGATTCCGGTAAACTATATTTATTTAAATTTATATATGAATCAAATTCATATATTAATAAAATTATGTTATCATTATGTGTACAACATCCTTGTACATATAATATGTTCAATATTTGATTGCCCAATTAAATTAATTGTTTAATTAATTTAATTTATGTGACAACCAAGCACAATACCAACTATATTTTATTCCGTTCATTTCAACCATAGGGTGTGACCCTGTAGGTTCTTGCAACGTTAGCAGTAATACTAGAACGATTCTATTGTCACAGACAATGAGTGGCATCTAGCAATGCATCATTGCTACCTAAGTTACAAGAAGTCATGATTCGACATAACCTTTCGTGATTAACCTTTCATGCATTAATCCTTAAGTCCTTTATCTCTGGAACGGATACAAGTCATGGGATAGTCACACTTGCATAGTCCATCCCATGTTTCTTGGTATCTTGAGTAGACTATGATATACAAATTAGTATGACATCTTATATCAACTTATTTGAGCATGGCCATGCATTTCTAGTCTCACTCAATCAAGTGGCCTAAGATATTACTCCTATTATGTAGGAGGGACTTATCCTTTATTGATCAACCATATCCCTCTACATAGATTGTGGTATATCCAACATCAGCCTTTATAGAACAACCTGTTACGGTGTACGTTTGACTGTATCAAAATATACAACTCACGATGCTGGGATAATAATGATCTCAAGTCTGAGGATCATATACATATTAATCACTATGAGTAATGTTGTGACAATTACATAATAATCCAATATGTTGTTCTCTAACACACATATTCATGCATTGATTTTGACACTCCATATCAATGACAACTCTTTATCATCAATCAACTACATGTTAGTCTTAATGCATTATTATTGTCCTAGTCAACAATAATACTCGACTAAGGATCTTTGAAGAATAATCATATTATTCTCAGGACATTATTATAAAACAGTTTATCTATACACACAGAAAGAAAAGCTGAAATAATAATGACAATGCTTTATATTAATAAACATGGTAAATTAAGTATGTTATTACAACCATCTCATGATTGATCTTTGGGCATACTCTTACAATCTCCCACTAGCACTAAGACCAATCATTCATATATCTAATACCAAGTGACTTAGTGTGACGATCATGCTTCTGCTGTGTCAGAGGCTTGGTCAGGGGATCAGCGATGTTATCATCTGAAGGTACTCTGCATATCTCTACATCCCCTCGATCGATAATCTCTCGAATAAGATGGTAGCATCTAAGTATATGTTTGGATCGCTGGTGAGATTTGGGTTCTTTAGCTTGTGCAATAGCTCCATTGTTATCACATCGGAGTTCTATAGCATCTGATATGCTAGGCACAACCCCTAGTCCAGTAATGAACTTCTTGATCCAAACTGCTTCTTTTGCTGCCTCACTGGCTGCAATATACTCGGCCTCTGTTGTAGAATCGGCTACTGTACTTTGCTTTGAACTCTTTCAGCTCACAGCACCACCATTAAGGCAAAACACAAAACCTGATTGCGATCGAGAATCATCCTTGTCGGTTTGGAAGCTGGCATCAGTGTAACCTTTTACACTTAACTCTTCCTCACCTCCATATAATAGGAACGTATCCTTAGTTCTTCTTAAGTACTTAAGGATACTCTTGACTGTGGTCCAGTGACCTTCACCGGGATCTACTTGATACCTGCTTGTCATACTTAAGGCATACGAGACATCTGGACGGGTACATAACATAGCATACATGATAGATCCAATAGCGGAAGCATATGGAATTTTACTCATACGTTCTCTCTCTTGTGGAGTTGAAGGACACATTTCCTTCGAGAGTGAAATACCATGTCTCATAGGTAGGAATCCTCTTTAAGATTCTTCCATACTGAACCTTTTCAGTACTTTCTCTATGTATGTACTTTGGCTTAGACCTAGTAGTCGTCTTGATCTATCTCTATAGATCTTGACTCCTAAGATATAAGTGGCTTCGCCCAAGTCCTTCATAGAAAAACAACTTCTTAACCAAGTCTTAATAGACTGCAAGGTAGGTATGTCATTTCCCATGATAAGTATGTCATCCACATATAGTACCAAGAATGTGATACTGCTCCCACTAACTTTCTTGTAAACACATGGTTCATCTTCATTTTTGATAAAACCAAACTCTTTGATTGCATCATTAAAACGAATATTCCAACTTTGAGAAGCTTGCTTTAATCCATGAATGGATCTTTGTAGCTTACATATCTTTCTAGCATCCTTTGGATTTACAAAACCTTCAGGTTGTGTCATATACACATCCTCTTCAAGTTTCCCGTTAAGGAAAGCTGTTTTGACATCCATCTGCTAGATTTCAAAATCATGAAATGCAGCTATGGCGAGCAAGATCCTGATGGATTTAAACATAGCTACAGGAGAAAAGGTTTCATCATAGTCAACACCATGAATTTGGCGAAAACCTTTAGCGACTAATCGCCCTTTGTATGTTTGTACATTACCATCCATGTCTATTTTCTTTTTGAAAACCCATTTGCACCCTATAGGTTTAACCCCTTCGGGTGGGTCAATCAAAGTCCATACTTGGTTTTCATACATGGAATCCATCTCAGATCTCATGGCCTCAAGCCATTTCTCAGAGTCTGGGCTCGTCACCGCTTCTTGATAAGTCCTAGGCTCATCTTGATCTATAAGAAGAACGTCACCATGCGTTGTAATGAGAAATCCATATCTCTCAGGTGCACGGCGTTCTCTTAAAGATCTGCGCGGTGGTTGTGTTTCTATAGCAGTTGTTTGTTCCTCAATTCTTGTGGAATTTGGTTTTGTTCAATCTCTGGTTCAGTGGTATCTTGTGATTCTTGAATTTCTTCAAGTTCAATCTTTCTCCCACTTCCTTTTCTAGAAGTAAATTCTTTCTCTAGGAAAACACCAGTCCGAGCAACAAAAATTTTGTTCTCAGTGGGATTAAAAAAATAATATCCTTTGGTTTCTTTTGGATACCCCACAAAAATACACCTTTCAGATTTGGGTTCAAGCTTAGTAGACGTCTGACGTTTAACATAAGCTTCACAACCCCAAATTTTCATAAAGGACATACTAGGAAGTTTCCCAGTCCACATCTCATATGGCGTCTTTTGAACCGATTTAGATGGAACACGATTTAGTGTGAAGGCAGCAGTCTCAAGTGCATGTCCCCAAAAGGAAGTCGGTAGATCAGCATGACTCATCATGGATCGAACCATGTCTAACAAAGTTCGATTTCTTCTCTCAGATACTCCATTCCATTGAGGAGTACCAGGAGGAGTAAGTTGTGAGACAATCCCACATTCTTTCAAAAGATCATCAAATTCTAAGCTCAAATACTCTCCACCTCGATCAGATCGAAGTGACTTGATAGTTTTGCCTAGTTGATTTTGTACTTCATTTTTAAATTCCTTGAACTTTTCAAGGGACTCAGACTTATGGCGCATGAGATAAACATACCCATATCTACTGAAATCATCAGTGAAAGTAATGAAGTAGTGAAATCCACCTCTGGCCTGTGTATTTATTGGTCCACATACATCAGAATGTATTAGGCCCAATAAATCACTAGCTCGTTCACCTTTTCTAGAAAAAGGAGATTTAGTCATTTTTCCCAATAAGCAAGATTCACATACTTCAAATTGTTCAAAAATAAATGAATTCAAGAGACCATCTCTATGGAGTTTGGATATGTGTTTCTCACTTATGTGGCCCAAACGACAATGCCAAAGATAAGTTTGATTTGAGTCATTTATTTTAGATCTTTTAGTATTTATGTTGTAAATGGGATTCGTTTGATCTAAAATATAGAGGCCATTAATCAATTGTGCCGAACCATAGAAAACATTATTGAGATAAAATGAACAACAATTATTCTTAATAATTATCTCAAAACCAATTTTGTCTAAACAAGAAATTGAAATAATGTTTTTAGTCAAACTGGGCACAAAATAACAATCCTCTAAACATAAATCAAGTCCACTAGGCAAAGATAAAGTATATGTTCCCACAGCTAATTCAACAACTTTTGCTCCATTTCCAACTCGTAGGTCCACATCTCCTCTAGCCAAAGTCCTACTCCTTTGTAGTCCCTGTACAGAAGTACAAATATGAGAACCACAACCAGTATCTAATACCCAAGAAGTAGTAGTTGATAAATTAATATCAATAACATAAATACCTGAAGCAGACATTCCGCTTGCTTTAGCCTTCTTGACTTCTTCAAGATAGGCAGGGCAGTTCCGTTTCCAATGTCCAGTCACACCACAATGAAAACAGTTTCCTTCCTTAGACACCCCACCTTTAGGTTTCAGTGCAGCCTTTCTTTTTCCAAATTTGGGCTTACCTTTGCCCTTGGGCTTTGTTTGAACTTTGGCCTTTCCCTTGCCCTTGTTATTACAGACCATCAGTATGGGCTTGGGTCCAACCTTTTTCAAGTTGCCTTCAGCAGTTCGTAACATATTGAGCAATTGTGGTAGAGTCTTATCAATTTCATTCATATTGAAATTGAGGACAAACTGGCTGTAGCTATCCGGCATCGATTGTAAAATAACATCAGTGGCCAACTCTTGGCTCAATGGAAACCCAAGCTTAGACAGGCTTTCAATATAGCCAATCATCTTAAGGACATGAGGTCCTACCGGGCTTCCTTCAGCCAACTTACATTGGAATAAGGCCTTAGAGATATCAAACCTCTCTTGCCGTGCTTGTCCCTGATAAAGTTCTTTCAGGTGCTCGATCATATCATAAGCAACCATGTCCTCATGTTGCTTCTAAAGTTCAGGATTCATAGTGGCAAGCATAAGACATCCAACATCTATCATGTCATCGAGATACTTCTTGTAAGCATCTCTATCAGTCCTCGAGGCATTAGCGGGTGGTTCATTAGGAAGTGGTTGTTCAATGACATATAATTTCCGTTCTTGTTTAAGGACAATCCTCAAGTTACGGAACCAATCAAGAAAATTCAAACCATTCAATTTGTCCTTCTCAAGGACCGATCGCAATGAGAGTGTGCTAGTGTTTGCAGCCATAATATATCTACAACAATTAAATATGCATGTGAGTAAATTTACCAATTTTATATCAATCATTAAAAAGACTTTATTAAATGACATTCCCACTATTTTATTTCAAAATTAATAACCCTCGTATATTAATTTCGGAAAAACTTTCTCAAAAGTATTTCTAGTAGGTTAAGGATCCATATTTCACCACCTCTTAAGTCAGCTTTGGCTTTACTCTTAAGATTATGGTTATTTAGGTAAGCAACATTTGCTAATTACATCATATGTAACTCCTAATATTTGGTGAACAACTCTTGTTCTAATCATCTTATGATTTATCCAATTTACTTGCCTCTAGGTTTCTAATCCTATTAGAGTAACCTAGTTAAGTCATTAACCAATTTTTTTTTAACCAGCGAATATCACTTGTTTATTCTTCGCGTTTAACCAAGATAAATACTAGTACTTCGCTTTGGCAGAAGCTACATAGTATTGATCGAGGCCTTAACGAGGGCAAAATTGGAAGGCCATGTTGACTTAATATTTTAATAGAGGGATTTTATTAAGGTTGTTGCATCTCACCAATTATGGTCTACTTTAGCCCATTTAGTCTTCTAATCGATCTCATCAATTAATAGGGTTCATTATCAACAAGGTTTATTATCATCCATAGCATCTCATACATGAATAAATAAAGCAATAAATAAATGCAATAGTTATAGCCCATAAACTAAAGTGGTTCAACCCAAGCCAATGGGAAAACCAAAAGGAAACCTAAAGGTGTAAGCCCTTTCACAAGCTATCATTCACAATCATTGTCCCACCTTCCTTCTTGTTTGGCCCACAGCAACTCTTGCAAATTACAACATGCAGAAACTCATTTTACATACGAGGGAATAAGATGAGAAGAGAAATACAAGAGAATAGTAGTAAGGCAAGACACGCAGGCCGTATTTTAAAAACAAAATACAACCTTTTATCGAATGGGTCATTGGGCTATAACTATGCATTTCAAACACCGTGCATGTCAAAAATAGCATACATAATTCAATGCTTTTTTGCTAAGGTGAATTATAAAATATCCTTTCAACCTTTTGTGGCCCATCAAGTTTATAAATTTCTTTTATTAACAATTTTTTTTTGCGGGGTTTTGAGGATGTCGGAGGAAGCGGGCCAAAGGCCCGCGGCTGGAGCCATCCTCAGATCCCTAACCCGGGGGTGCAGGGGCAGAGCCCCCGCGGTATGGACCAGGGGTGCGGGGGCGGAGCCCCTGCTGCGCGAATCGCATACCCCAGTCAAATGAAGCCTCACTATTTGATAAATTTTTATCAACAGAATCGTGTTTTTAGGATTTTAATCCTTGAGGTTTCATATCGGAACAACCCTTGTTCCATTAGCCAGTTAACACTTACTGGAAACTATAAATACCACTGCCGCATTATTATAGATTTGTTAATAGTTAACAGTAATAACATAAAATCGAATAGGCCACAACACCATGATTAACATTTAATCAATTATCGAAAGGAACAATTATCAGATTATGCTTAAACGATTTAAACAATCGAAAATATAATAAGATCAAAACATGTATCTCATACAATTGCATCACCCAAGTATTTAAACCCGAGTTCGTATCAGACAAGTGGCTCTGATACCACTGTTGGAACGCCGGTACCCCATGGCGCAGCAGAATAAAATTAGATCTGGCGATCCAAATCATTGATCCATGTGTGAGGAACGAATCGGGGTGAAATAAAGGTTTCGAAATTACCAAAACTTCAATCTGAGTAGACAGCAACGCCTTGGCAACAAGAGTTTTGATCTACTGTTGAATCAAGCCTCAACCTTTTCCGATGTCGGCCTCTACGTAATCCACCCTGTTTGACTATGAACGGAAGAAATCTCCAAAACTGTTTTGGAGGCTTATTTGCTTGACGGCTGCTAGACCTAACAAGCAAACACTTAGGGTTTTCATGTTGAGTTTTGTCTCCTTTTAATACCTTTTATAATGGGTGCCTTTCTCATTGGGCCTTTTATAATAGATATCCTCTTAATTGGGCCTTTTATAATTGGTATCTCTTGAATGTATTACAAGATTAAATAAATACAATAAAGTTTTTAACCGAAAATTATAATTACATTAATTATAATAAGGATTCCGGTAAACTATATTTATTTAAATTTATATATGAATCAAATTCATATATTAATAAAATTATGTTATCATTATGTGTACAACATCCTTGTACATATAATATGTTCAATATTTGATTGCCCAATTAAATTAATTCTTTAATTAATTTAATTTATGTGACAACCAAGCACAATACCAACTATATTTTATTCCATTCATTTCAACCATAGGGTGTGACCCTGTAGGTTCTTGCAACGTTAGCAGTAATACTAGAACGATTCTATTGTCACAGACAATGAGTGGCATCTAGCAATGCATCATTGCTACCTAAGTTACAAGAAGTCATGATTCGACATAACCTTTCGTGATTAACCTTTCATGCATTAATCTTTAAGTCCTTTATCTCTGGAACGGATACAAGTCATGGGATAGTCACACTTGCATAGTCCATCCCATGTTTCTTGATATCTTGAGTAGACTATGATATACAAATTAGTATGACATCTCATATAAACTTATTTGACCATGGCCATGCATTTCTAGTCTCACTCAATCAAGTGGCCTAAGATATTACTCCTATTATGTAGGAGGGACTTATCCTTTATTGATCAACCATATCCCTCTACATAGATTGTGGTATATCCAACCTCAGCCTTTATAGAACAACCTGTTACAGTGTACGTTTGACTGTATCAAAATATACAACTCACGATGCTGGGATAATAATGATCTCAAGTCTGAGGATCATATACATATTAATCACTATGAGTAATGTTGTGACAATTACATAATAATCCAAGAAACATACTCATAGCGGGTCAATCCAATATGTTGTTCTCTAACACACATATTCATGCATTGATTTTGTCACTCCATATCAATGACAACTCTTTATCATCAATCAGCTACATGTTAGTCTTAATGCATTATTATTGTCCTAGTCAACAATAATACTCGACTATGGATCTTTTAAGAATAATCATATTATTCTTAGGACATTATTATAAAACAGTTTATCTATACACACAGAAAGAAAAACTGAAATAATAATGACAACGCTTTATATTAATAAACATGGTAAATTAAGTATGTTATTACAACCATCTCATGATTGATCTTTGGGCATACTCTTACATCCACTCCTCAAATTCTTTTATTTCTTTTTCATCCACCTACTCCACTCCTCAAATTCTTTTATTTCTTTCCTTTCTTTTTCCTTATTTTCCTCCTTACCTTATCTTTTTAGTCATCATTTCATTTTTCTTTTATTTCTTTCCTTTAATAATGTCATGGTTGACACTTGGAAGAGCACACAAAAATAAATCCAAAATTTGCAAAAGATGGGATTTGAACCTCTTCCCTCAAGGTTCTTCACTTGATGCCATAACCTCCTTGTCATATGCTCATTTATGCTAGCAATTTACTCTTTTATTTCCATAAGCCTTGATGCCACTTACTATCTCTCCTTAATAGGCTTAAACACAAACTTTTACTAAGGCCCAACTTGAACTCGAACCTTCATAGAACCCCGTAACTTTCTAAAATCATCTTCTTAATAAGTCCAACTTGAAATAATGTCATTCTCTTGTTCTCAAAATTTTTAAACACTCCTACGCCCAAGGCCCAATGGGCCCAATCCTACTAGGCCCAATTTAGGGATGTTACACGTATATCTTTCTACTATAATTTTTCCAGAATTTTTAGCTTAACCATTTAGTACAGTTTATTCCTTAAATTTTTCCTTGTTTCACTGTCCAACGATTCTGACCTCTCTTACCTTAATCTCAAATATCTTACTATACGCTTTTCACCTACTGCTCCCACTTGTTTCTATTGAAAATAAGTTCACTAAGGTATCCATACATATCAATTATAACTCTTAATTCACTTTGTACAATTTTATACGATTTTTTCAAGACAGAATAGAATACCTCGAAGTCATTCAGAACCAGTCTCACTAAAATTAACATATCTCAGAATATAATATTCCTTTTCCTTCTCTGTTTCTTCCATATTAAAATAGACACAGTAAACTTTAATCAGATATCTTCCTCACTTTGTAATTCCTTTTATCCAATTTTTCGTGATTTTTCAAATACACGCCACTGTTTTTGATCGAAACTGTTTTATTACAAAACATGATTACCGCTACGAGCATACACACGTCCGAGTGATCACGGATGCTGGTTATCAGTTTTCTTTGGTATTTCTACTGAATCACAGAATATTTCATGTAAACTTTTAGAGAGATGTGAGATTTACTCACCGTTTCAAACATATATTCGGAAAGTACGGGATTACACACCTTATTCAGAATTCGCAACACGATATTCTCCGCGGCACCTAAAGATACAATCGGTCAAGAATTAGTCCAAAACCCAATTTATAACTTCATCCAAGTATTGCAATGGATTAACAATCTATACCGCTTACCAACAATCTGAGTCTCTTATCACGAGAGATAGGTGTTCGACTTTACCACTATTTCTAAAAAATCCACAAGTAGAGAGTATTGAGCGATTTAGTGCCTAACAACATAATCGATTATCCAAACTTTCAATCCGATTAACACCATAACCGAATAGCGATATCGAATGGACTATGAAAGGACTCCATACCTTAATCGATGATAATCCCGATTTCCACCGATTGACTTATGGCTACAGATGAGACAAGGATATGAGATTCGGAAAGAAGAAAGAAGAATGGAGAGAGTTGAGAATGGAAGAAAGAAAGACTACCAAAGGGAGAAAAGACCCAAAATGTTACAATTACACACTTGGCAAATGTTTTTTTTCTTCTTCAAAACCACACAAGAGAATTCGGCATACCCTTCAACCAAACCAAAAAAAACACCCTCCAAAATAACACCACCCTCATGACCGAAACTCTCCCCATACACATCCAAATTTTTGGCCAAATTTTTCCACAAATTAGTCTCCATCCTTCCTTTTGTCTCCCCCCCTTTTTTTTCCCCAATTCACTCTCCATCATTCCTTTTGTCTCCCACTTATTTTTTTCCCCAATTCACTCTCTATCCTTCCTTTTGTCTCACATAATCACTCCCTCACCTACTCCACTAATCAATCATCATCATTCATATCCTTTTTTTTTTTGGATGTTACAAGTAGCTCATTTAAGGTCATGTTGTTCATGAGAAAGACGCTTTGAAGAGCTGAAGAAACAACTCATTTATTGTGCCGTCCCAAGCTTGCTTAATGGCCTTAAATGTCGTCCCAAACATTGCACCTGCACATAAATAAATTCAGCTCATTAACTCAAATGTAAACTCATTAATTTCCAGCAGCTTAAGACATATTTAAACCTTGTTTTTGAGCTGGAATATATTAAATGAGAAATGGTTAAAGCATGTCTAAAATTCGACTGGAGCTAGGACATCTTAATGAGCTAGTTCGGCTAGACAAATTAAATGGACAGCTAGCTATTATTTTTGTCCTAAGCTTTGCATATTAAATCTTAACTATTAAATATGTAATAATTAAAGAATATTGATACGACCGCGGCCCGGACGCTGACCAATGTTGCTGAAGATCCCTTGGAACTTCCGAAGGGGCCGATTACTCGTGCTAGAGCTAAAAGGTTTAAGGAAGATGTCTCGACCCTTGTGGACAAAGTATGGAGCAACGTCGTGGCTGGACAACTTGAGAGCAATGAATTCAGCCGGCCATGCAATATCCTCCAAGCTCGGCTAGCTCATGACTCAGGTTAAGAAACTCATTTTTAGCTCGAGTTGCATGCGTTGATTGCTTGAATAAAAATTAGCTAAATTGCTAAATTTAATTAAATAAATTATTAGTTAATTTAGTTACAGCCATTAAAGTTTAAATTAATTAGTGTCATATTAATATGATAAATTTATTTCTTTTGTTTAATATGTCCTAAACATTACAAGGATTAATTTGTCCTAGTTGAAACATGCTTTTAATGTGTCTAAATGGCTGCTGAATTTATGATGTCTAAATATCCTTAGGGCTGCCAAATTTATGGTGTCTAATTGCCCCAATTAATGTGCTGATTTAATTAACTAATGTGGTAATTAATTTGCTACAGGTTTCAATACCTTGGGCGGCATGAAGAGGAGATTAAAGGCTGCTGAACGTTGGTGTTCTCTAGGGGACTTTCGGCCAACATTAAAAGGGTGTTTGTGGGATCCCAAGTCTGGCCGTCACACTTCCCCAACATCCATTTAATTCATGCCCAAGTCTTGCTTGGCATGGGGCGGCAAAATAAATGAGTTGCTGCTACTTTTTCCAAGCCTCCATCGTGACTTACAAAACATTTATAGGGCTGCTGCCAATTCCCCTTCTCCATGCACCCTCTTATCACACCAAACTCTATGTTAATGTGCCGAATTAATGCATGTGTCCAGCCAAATTTAATTCAAGATTGTTGGCCGAATTTATTAAGGTGTTGGACAAAGCAAGGCACAGATTCAAGGCCTTTGGCATGCGTGAGCTTCATTAATGTGCTGCTGGAATTTATTTCAAGAAAGGAACATCATTAAATAGTCTGTTGGTGGGCGGAATTAATGGTTTATGTGCTCATTCGTGGAGACTAAGAGGCATGGAATTAATTTGGCTGTTGCTACTTCGTGGAGCTCAAAAGAGAGCTGATATTTGTGCCTTTCCAAGGAGCATTTTCGTGAGAAGCAATGAACAGCCTTCAAGGCTGTTCGGTTAGCCCAACAGCCACTTCTAGAAGCCATCCCAAGAGCTCCCAAGTTTAGCCGAACCTTGCAGGGAGATTGAGGGATTTTTCCAGAATTTTCTAATTCAATTAAAGCCGAATTTTGCTTAGCTACTAAGTATATGTTTGACCATTCGACTAGCCATTGAAATGGGCTATAAATACTTGTCATTTTCGAATGTTGAAACACTTTTGAACCTTAAATGAATTGCTGCCAAATTTTTGTGAGAACTCTTCTCTCAAATTTCATCCAAAGATTCATTGACTTATCTATCTAAATTAGTGGCGTCAATCATTTCTTTGTTAAACCAAACTTATCACATTTTTCGTGTGGCGTTCGAAACCCTTATACCGAGGTTCCTATTTCTTTAAATAGCGGGTCGAGGTCTCGTAATATCCATTTGTAATCCAACTTAAGTCTTATAAGTCTCAGGTCAACCTTCATCCGAAGATTGGTTCATTCTTAACTTCAAGTTTCTACTTACCATCTATTCCCGAACTTTCCCATTTCGATTAATCTCGAACCTTTCTATCCCGATTATCCGATAATTCCCGAACTCTTCACCTTCGTTTTGATACGATCCACATCCACCTCGAGGTGAGTCGAGTCGTATTTGAGTTGCCAGTCGTCTACGAGGAGGAATCAATCCTTTGGAAAATAATCGAAAAAATATGGATGAGTTTGCAGAAGCTTTAGGTGAATTTGTTTAGAAGGTGGTTGTAAGTTAGGAATGGAGGTGTCTAAATGAAAGAGCTGATTTGGATAATTAAAAGGATAGGTTCGGTTTAAGATGAAGGGAAAGAAGATGGGATTCGGTTTAAGGTTGAACAAAAAATGATAGGCTGATGGTAATGGAATTGGATATATGGGTAAGTGATGGTTTAGATAAATGATAGGTGATAGTTGATGGGAATGGATGAAAGAACTTAAACAAAGAATCGATTCAACACTAATAAAGTGTCACCCCGGGTTCTATATTTGTTTAAGGTGGAAAAATGGTAGTCGATGATGGACCAAGACCCGTTATCTATAAAGATAAGAACCTATGGTATAAGTTGATGGAAGAGAGTCGACTGATGCCACAAGCAAGAAAACTTGATAAGTCAAAATCAAAACTCGTACGAAAGATAGAGAGGAGTATAATCTCACTCAATGAACAAAAGTTCATAAAATATATTCCAAAGTTCAATAATCAAAAAGTTCCCCCACAATATGTTGATTACATGTATATATAGTATCAAATGAGGCTAGTTGAATGGTCACTTTTAATGAGACTAATAATGATTTCAAATGAAGAGTCTCAACCTTTGGAATTCTAGCCATAAAACTCCCATCTTCAATGTGAGTAACTCTTGAATTAAATTATTTGTCAAAATCTTTTGAGTTCTCCATAATCAACCGAAAAGTCACTAAGAGTCTCAACCTTTGGAATTCTAGCCATGTAACTTCCTTCTTCAATTTGAGTAACTCTTCAATGAATGCATAGCAGCCTTTAGAAATAATTGTTGTAAGATGAAAAGTCACATGCAATTATCACATGTAACCGGCACATTAATGCAATTATTAAACTTAAAACAAATTAACAACTAACTTAATTAAATGAACTAATAGTTAAGCATAATTTATTCCAGCAACTAGACTTAAATAAATGAACTAACACTTAAGCTTCATTTATTCTAGCAACTAGACTTAAATAAATGAACTAAAACTTAAACTTCATTTATTCCAGCAACTAGCTTAATTAAATAAAACATCATTAAATGAACTTAACTCATGCATCAATAAATTAACCCAGCAACTAGATTAATTAAAGAAACAACTATTAAAATAAATTCACTAAAAGAACTCAATTATTTAAACTAAGTTGAGTTGAATTAATGACCCAGCAACCATTTATTGAACTAAGATGCTTAAATGCAAGTATTTAAAATGCAAACTAAATACAACGCTGAAAATTCAAAAAGAGCTCAATTTAGTTGGATCGATTCAAAGAGCTGGAATTCAGCTTCATTTTGCACTTTGGCCCCTCAAACTTAGGCCACTCTCGATGGCATCGGATGGAGTCGAACCATGATGGGACCAGGATCTCATCACCTTCTATAATCGAGCCTCTCTAAACCGAAAGCCTTCCATCCATCGAGCCCACCCTTGTTCACCAACTCTTTTAAACCCGAACTTTCTAAACTTTCCCGCAATCGAACGAAACCTTCTTGTTTAACGATCTGGCAACTTCACGACTCAAATTAATTTCACAGAACCGAATCGTATCACATATTCAAGCTTATTTAAATTGTCCAAAATTAAACCAATTAATTAATATGTCCAAATTTATTTAATGTATCTAGCTTATTTAATAACTAAGGTTGAATAAACTTATTGAGCTCAATGTGGACGCATGAGCTAGAACTGAGCTGGGATAAGCTGGAGGTTGGAGTGGTACTAAGGTTGAGGTCGGGAGCTTGAAGTTGGACTTGTAGTAGAGTGCGACATGGACTCTTAGAGTTGCCAACAGCTTATTTGAAAGGTCTAGTTTTGACATTGTCCCACACTTGCTGAACTAAAGTTATAATAGCTTCCTTGAATTGTTTTGCATGAGCCCTTGTGATCGGCCCTTGAGGTAGCACCATTGGGTCTCGGCTCAAACTTGACTCATGGTGGTGCGAGCTCATATCATCCTCCCCCTCTTGAAATTGACTTGTCCTCAAGTCAGAAACATTGAAACTAGCACTAATATTGTACTCACCTGGTAAGTCAAGCTTATATGAATTTTCATTGATTTGCTCGATGACTTCAAAGGGTCCATCTCCTCGCAGTGACAACTTAGATCTTCGTCGAGCCGAAAACCTTTCTTTTCTCATGTGCACCCAGACCCAATCTCCGGGTTCAAATACAACTTGCTTTCGTCCTTTATTGGCTCGTCGGACGTATTGCTCGGTCTGAGCTTCAATGTTCTCTCGTACCTTCCTATGTAATTCCTTGACATACTCGGCCTTTTTCCTTGCATCTGTATAGACAAATTTATCATTAGGCAAAGGTAATAAGTCAAGAGGAGTAAGAGGATTAAAACCATAGACAATCTCAAAAGGAGAAAACTTAGTTGCTGAGTGGACTGAACGATTGTAGGCAAACTCGATGTGGGGCAAGCATTCTTCCCACGTCTTGAGGTTCTTCTGTACCAACTCCCTCAACAAAGTTGACAAAACTCGGTCTACCACCTCGGTCTGGCCATCCATTTGAGGATGACAAGTGGTCGAAAACATCAATTTCATTCTGAGTTTTCCCCATAATGTCCGCTAAAAATGACTTAAGAACATCACATCTCGATCGGATATAATCATTCTCGGTAACCCATGCAGTCGTACAATTTCTCTAAAGAACAAATTAGCAACATGCACAGCATCGTCAGTCTTAGCACATGAAATAAAATGGGACATTTTAGAGAATCTATCTACTACAACAAAGATTGAGTCCTTCCCTGTCTTAGATTTTGGTAATCCAAGGATAAAATCCATGGATACATCGGTCCAAAGGGTGTTAGGAACAGGAAGTGGTGTGTATAGTCCGTGAGGTTGAACCTTCAATTTAGCCCATTTGCAAGCTAGGCAGCGTCCACAAATCCGTTCTACATCTTTCCGCATCTGTGGCTAATAGAAATGTTCTTGGAGGGTTGACAATCTTGCTTATCCCGAAGTGACACATAAGGCCACCACTATGCGCCTCCAACACAAGTAACTCTCGAATGGAGCCTTGTGGTACACACAACTTGTTTTCTTTGAAAAGAAAACCTTCGTACCTGTAAAATTTCTCAAAAGAACCATTTTCACAAGCAGCATATATGTTTCCAAAATCATCGTCACCAACATACAGTTCTTTCATATGATGAAAACCAAGTAACCTAGAATCAAGAGTAGGTAATAAGGTATACCTCCATGATAGGGCATCAGCCACTACATTCTCTTTACCTTTCTTGTACTTGATTACATATGAAAAAGACTCTAAGTACTCAATCCACTTTGCATGTCGTTTGTTGAGTTTATGCTGGCCCTTGATATACTTAAGTGCTTCGTGATCAGAATGAATGACGAACTCCCTCGGTCTTAGATAGTGCTGCCATGTTTCGAGTGATCGAATCAAGGCATACATCTCCTTGTCATACACCGGATAATTGAGGGCAGCTCCACTCAATTTTTCGCTAAAGTACGCCACAGGTCTTCCATCTTGGGTCAACACAGCTCCAATCCCTACACTTGAGGCATCACACTTAATTTCAAATGTTTTAGTAAAATCGGGAAGGGATAATAAAGGAGCTTTCACAAGACATTCTTTAATCAAGTTAAATGAACGTTCTTGATCATCAGACTAGTGAAATGCTGAATTTTTCTTAATTACACTCGTTAAAGGGGCGGCAATTGTGCTGAAGTTAGGCACAAATCGGCGATAAAAACTAGCCAGCCCATGGAAACTCCGAACTTGGCTAATGTTCATCAAGCGCGGCCATTCTTGGATCGCTCGTACCTTTTCTTGATCCACCTCCAAGCCTTTGGCACTCACGACATAACCTAAGAACACAACCTTGTTAGTGCAAAATGAACACTTTTTGAGGTTAGCGTAAAATACCTCTTTTCGTAGAGTTTCCAGCACTGTGTGCAAGTGTTGTACATGCTCCTCCAAAGTCTTGTTGTATACCAAAATACCGTCAAAGTAGACAACACAAGATTTACCAATAAACGCATGCAATACATGATTCATCAGACGCATAAAAGTACTGGGAGCATTTGTAAGGCCGAATGACATTACCAACCATTCATACAAACCTAGCTTCGTTTTGATGGTCGTTTTCCATTCATCGACTTCATGCATTCGAATTTGGTGGTAGCCACTTTTAAGGTCAATTTTTGTGAAAATTCAGGCACCACTTAGCTCATCGAGCATGTCGTCAAGACGAGGTATCAGGTGTCGACGTAACAGTGATCTTGTTTATGGCGAGACAGTCGACACACATCCACCATGATCCATCTTTCTTGGGCACAAGTAACACCGATACCGCGCAGGGACTTAGGCTCTCTCGGATGTATCCTTTGTCTAAGAGTTCAGTGATTTGCTTTTGTAGTTCCTTTGTTTCTTCAGAATTACTCCAGTATGCAGGGCGGTTGGGTAAGGCAGCTCCGGGCACCAAATCTATCTGACGCTCGATGCCTCGAATGGAAGGCAACCCACTTGGTATGTCATCCGGAAAGACATCTTCAAATTCCTGTATCAAAGACAACACAGAAACATGAAGATTTTCGGGTAGTTCGTTAGTATTCAATAGCACCTCTTTGTACAAGAGTACATACATCGGTTGAATCAAAAACATTATTCTCTGGATATCACTTGCCCTCGTAAAGACACTCATTGATACGGCCCAACCTGGGGCACCAACGTTTTACAACTTAAGAGCTCTGTCAAAGCCGTGGAGCTATTGTGCACTTTGGTGCACATCCAAAATGAGCTTGTTTTCATCTCATTTGAGCTCACTCCAGCTCATTGAGCTAAATACTTAATTTAATGCTTAAATAAATTTAGCCTTTAATTTATTTATTTTCCTACAGCAAATTAAAGTGTCCTAATAATTTAATCTGTGTTGAATTTAATTTGTCTAAGCCTAATTTAATTTGTCACATTTTATTACAGGTTTCTAAGTTGTTTTAATTATTAAATTAAATGTGCAGGTTTAAAAACAAGCATGTTGTGCCGAAATTAATGTCATGTTGGTGCATGCTTGGGCGGCACATTAAGTGAGTTGCTGGTTCAGTTTTTCAAGGCTTTAAAGACAATCATTCATGCATGGGCATTAAGAAGCTGTCAAATTCTTCTTTCCATATGTGCCTTTTCGAGTAAAGTAATGGACAATGCATTGAATGTTATTTCGTGTACAACAAAAGGCACATGAAGGGCTGTTGTTTGTCCTTCCCAAAGTTGAACATTCGGCTGGATTAAGCAAGGTGCATGGATAGCAATTAAAGGAGTTAAAAATCAAATTAATTAGCAGCCTTTTCCACCTCCCCAAACATTGCTTCGTGAATGTCAAAAAGGAGCAGCATTTAAGGAGTTGCTAGGCTTTGTTTCACCATGCGTGGACAACATTTAAGAAGCATGCATGGAAGGATTTGGATGACCATTCATGCCCCCAAGGTTGCCTTTAAGAGCTGCATGCCTATTCGGATTTTCAAGGCAGCTTTTTCAAGTACCAAGACATTTCCTAATATCTTCCAATACATGCAGCTGAATTCCTTCCTCAAGAGCAAGACTTTTGGCGTCCCAAAGGCTGAACATAGATTTGGCCAATGATCTTCCTTAAGCATTCATCTTACCAAGTTAATTGCTCCATCTAGAAGCTGTCCAATTGTCTTCCAATCAACCGAATTTTGCCAAGGAGTTTAATAGTTTTTCTTCCAAATTTTTCCAGCATTTTCTAGCTGAATTAACTTAGTCTTTAAGCTATGTAGTGACCATTCAGCTAGCTCTTTCCATAGGCCTATAAATACTTTGCTATTTTCTTTTGTAATGGACTTTTGACATTTAATCATATTTTATGAACTTTATGTTCTTAATGAGTTTAATCTCCTCTCAATTTTTCATACAAGTTTCTTAGACTTATCAAGCTAAGCTTGTGGCATCTATAACTTGTTCTTTCATCACCTTATATGATATGACCTACCTCAGGTGAGTCGAGTCGTATGCAAATTTGCCCGATCATCTATGAGGAGAAAATGTGTCTTTGGAAAATAATAAGAAAAATAGTTAAATTTGCGAAAGCTATTGATTGAATTTGTTTTAGAAAAGGGAATTAAGTTAGGAATGGAGGTGATTAAGTGTTGTGGATGATTTGGATAATGAGAAGGATAGGTTTGGTTTAGGATGAAAGGAAAGAATATGGGTTTCGGTTTAAGGTTGAATAAGCAATGATAAGTTGATGGTAATGGAAAGAAAGAACTTAAACGAGAAACGATTTAGCACTAGCAAAGTGTCACCCCAGTTTCTATGGTGTTTAAGGTGGACGAGGGAAATTGAAGATGGACCAAAGACCCGTTACTTAATAAAGTAAGAACCTAACTTGATGGATGAGAATGATTGACGCCACAAGCAAGCTTGATAAGTCAAAAATTGATAAGTCAAAAATTGATAAGTATTTATAGGCCTATGGAAAGAGCTAGTTGAATGGTCATAAAATACTTAATAACTAAGTTTAATTTTAGCTATAAATTGCTGGAAAAATCTGGAATAAAATCCCTTGCATTCCTTGGAAAAATTTGGCTGAACATGGCCCTTGATGGGCTTGCAAATTTTGGCTGAATGTGGAAGGGAGAGTCACCTTCTAGATGATTCAAATTCACTTGAAAAATTCGGCTGAAGGTGGACTTAATTTGGAGTGGCTGAATTCAACTGATTGGGAACTCATTGGACGGCTTCTAGAAATGTCCAAGTGCAGCCAAAATTAAATGGGGTCTTTGGAAGCTGAAATGCTACCTTAAATTCGGCATTGAGACTTGAATAGGGTGCCTTGGAAACTCGAAAAGGCATGCAGCTCTTTAGGCAGCCTTAGGGACGTGAATGACCATCCAAGTTCTTCCAAGCATGCCTCTTAAATGGTTGTTCGCGCATGGAGAAGCAAACCCATCAACGCCTTTAATTCTGGTCCTTTAATGCTGTCCCTTTACCATTCATGAACATGGGGAAACAAAACCCAACAGCTTCTTTTAATGCTGTTCCATGCACCAGCAGCTCAATTAATGCTGTTCCATGGACCAGCAGCTCAATTAATGTGCCGCCCATGCCTTGTGCTTGAATTAATTTGGCTATAGCAAGAGGCACATTAAACTCGGCATGCTTGCTTCTTTAATGCCGAAAATAGCTGCACATTTAAATCACAATTAATTAGCTGGATAAAATTAAATACATGCTATGGACGCATCAATGGATACTTTGGACAAATTAAACACATCATTTAGCACACTCTCAATTTCGGCAGCAGCTTAGATTAAAAATCCTGCAAATTTAATTCTTAAATTAAAACACTTAAAAGGCTATAATAAAATGGGACAAATTAAATTAAACTTAGACACATTAAATTCGGAACAAATTAAAACATTAGGACACATTAATTTGCTGTAGAAAATTTAAATAAATAAAATGTTCAATTTATTTAAAGCATTAAATTTAAGCAATCAGCTCAATGAGCTGGAGTGAGCTCAAGTGAACTGAAATCGAGCTCAAATGGACTAATCCGACTCAATTTGGAAGTGCACCAAAGTGCACGTTAGCTCCACGGCACTTGGGACATTTGATCCGAGCTCCATCAATTTGTAAATTGCTGGTGCCCCGGGCGTGCCAATATCATTATGCCATCGGTTCTTACTTTGTTAAGTAACGGGCCGTGGTCTATCTTTGAATTCCAACTTCCACCTTAAACAACATAGAAACCTGGGTGACACTTCTTAGTGTTAAATCGTTTCTTTGTTTAAGTTCTATTTTTCCATCACCATTAACCTATCATTACCTATTCATCCTTAAACCGAATTCCATCGTCTTTCTTTCATTCTTAGCCGAATCTATCCAATCCTTATTCGAATCATTTCCAACATTTCTTATCCCCTAAATTCCTAACTTAAACCCTTTTCCCAAAAGCATTCCTATTCAAAGCTTCCGCATAACTTATCCATATTTTTCTAATATTTTCCCGAAGACTTAATTCCTCCTCGTAGACGATCAGGCAACACAAATATGACTCGACTCTACCCTGAGGTGAACCGTATCATCTGGTATCAGAGCTACAAAACGAGGAGCTCCAACGACATTCGTGAAGCCGGAATAGGTTCGTGAAGAAATAAAAGAAAATTCGAAATAAAAAAATATCAAAGTTGTATTTCAATTCTTTTGTTTTCATCTTATTGTAAAAAGAGAGAGAGAAATACAAAAATTATAAAAAAAATGAATATAAAAAAAAGGTGAAGTTATTTGAAAGTTTGCAAGTTCTTGTTTTGCTTCCCATTCCTTCTACCGTTCGCCAAACCCTTGTTCCCATCATTTGGTACCCCTCTTTCTACCCCAACGCCACACATACCCAACTTTGTTTTCCTTGTTTAGCCTACCCAATACCCAAACATTCACCCTTCGTGATGCGATCCTGGTCGCATCATGGTTCGGCTCTTTCCAACGAGATCGAGAGTGGCCTAAGCTCGAGGGGCCAAAGTGCAAAATGAAGCTAATTTCAGCTAAATTAAACTTCCTTCCTATGTGGTTCAGCTCACATGAGTTCATCTTAACTCATTGAGCTCGGTTTAAGTTCACATTCAGTTCATTCAGTTTTTGATTAGTTTGATTTAATTCATGCACTTTTATTTTGCTGCATTAAAACTTTTAAATTAGCTTTAAATAAAGGTCTTTAGTTTAAATAGATAAGTTGTGTTTAATAATAGGCTTATTAATTAATCTAGTTACTAGGATGTTTTTAATGAAGTATGAGTTTAAGTTAGTTTAATTCTGCTTCCATAAATTAACTAGTTGCTGCATTAATTGAAGTCTTAACTTCTAGTTCATTTATTAAGTCAAGAGTTTAATGTGTTGAGTTAAATTAGTGTTTAATAAGTGTTTAATGTGTTAAGTTAAATTAGTTTCTTTAATAAGTGTTTAATGTGTTTAAGTTAAATTAGTGTTTAATAATTGATTAAATGTGGTTAACATGTCTGTTTTAATGTGTTTGAATGTAGGAAACCTTTCAGCTAGAAACCGTTACACTTATGGGATGTTACAAAGAGTTTTAATGTGACTTTTCAAGTGAGAATCGGTTACACACATAAAGGAAGCAATATTTAACATTAAAAGGAGCTGTTATGATAATTGAAGGAAGCATTATACATCAGTTAATTTCAGCAACAACCTCTTCTTCTTCCAATAACTGTTTGAAGCTTAAAGGTCACACATGAGTTACAAATTTTTATATAGTTGCTGGAGACTTTTCAGCTAGCCATTGAAAACTCAAGGGACATATTTTAAAAGCATTCAAGATGGACATTTAAGCCTTTTAAAACACCATTAGTTGCTGGAGACTTTTCGACTAGCCAAGGACAACTCAAGGGACATTTTTAAAGCATTCAAATTCATTTAATCAGCTCATTAGGAGTCATAACGTTGCTGTTATTTGGCTGGAGGAATTCAAGAGTTTTTATATTTTATTTCAGCCATTTAAATGCATATTAAAGTTGAATTCATTTGTCTCTTCAGCTAACCACATGTAAACACTATATATACTTGTTATTAGCTTGTAAAAAGGGACTTTTTGAACTTTGAATATAATTTATGAACTTTTGTTAATTGAGTGAGATTCTTCTCCTCTCTATCTTTTGTACGAGTTTCGATTTCGACTTATCAAGTTTTCTTGCTTGTGGCGTCAATCGTTCTCTTCCATCAACTTACACCATAGGTTCTTATCTTTATAGATAACGGGTCTTGGTCCATCATTGACTACCATATTTCCACCTTAAACAAATATAGAACCCGGGGTGACACTTTATTAGTGTTGAATCGATTCTTTGTTTAAGTTCTTTCATCCATTTCCATCAACTATCACCTATCATTTATCTAAACCATCACTTATCCATCTGTCCAATTCCATTACCATCAGCCTACCATTGTTTGTTTAACCTTAAACCGAATCCCATCTTCTTTCCCTTCATCTTAAATTGAACCTATCCTTTTAATTATCCAAATCAACTCTTTCATTTAAACACCTCCATTCCTAACTTAAACCCACCTTCTAAACAAATTCACCTAAAGCTTCCACAAACTCATCCATATTTTTTTGATTATTTTCCGAAGACTTGATTCCTCCTCGTAGACGATTGGGCAATTCACATACGACTCGACTCACCCTGAGGTAGATCGTATCATTTGGTATCAGAGCTATAAAATGAGGAGTTTCGATGATATACGTGAAGCCGAAATAGGTTCGTGAAGAAATAAAAAAATCAAAAAAATTTTGAAATTAAAAAAAAAAAAGTTGTATTATTTGAAGTTAAAAAAATACGAAAAAAAGTCAAAAAAAAGTGTGAGAAGTTTTGCAAGTCTTGTTTGCTTTCATTCTCTTCTACTATCCGATCACCGAGATTAGATTTTGCCCCATTCCTTCAAAACCACAACGCCGCACACACCCAAAAATTTTTTTCTCTTTACCTTTAGCTTACCCGATACCCAACATTTTCTTTATTTAGCCTCCCTGTATACCTAACGTTTTCCCTTGTTACCCACTTTGAAGCCGACACTCAAGCAGTAAATAAGTCTTTCAAAACAAAGTACGAATTTGCGAGAGCGAGAGAGAGCGGTAAAAGGCACAAGTGTACTCAATAGAGAAAAAGCCTTATACGAGTGAAACACGAGTGTGAGCGATTTTTTTCTTTGTGAGTGACTTGTGAGAGTTTTGTGGTGAGGATTTAATTCCTGTTTTATTCTTTTTGAAAATCTTTTTTTTCAGAAAATAAACATGAATCAAGAAGCGTTGTCAGAATCTGATTATCAATACTTGTTGAATGGAAAGCGAAAAGTCATGAATGCCAAGTTTGACAAGTTACATCAGCGGTTGGATCGAATTGAGGAACAAGACCAACAAGAACGACTTTCTTCAAGTCGAAGAACGGAGTCAAGGTCGTCTCGAAGGCACACTTTTGAAGATCATCCAAGAAGAGATTTCAATCGAGATTATGGTTCATATAGAAGTTCGAGACGGTATGAATCAAACCTCGAAGGTGAGACCTCTCATGATTACCATCGAGAAGGTATGATTTCTTCTTCACAAGCTTCAACATATCCATCCACGGAGAAATCTTTATGAAGAAGTGAACATGGTTCATATGCGTCGAAGAATTCATCCACGAAAGATCGTTCTTGAAGTAGTTCAAATTGTGATTCTTATTCGACGAAGGATTTTTCACGAAGCATCAATCGTGACATCTACGAAAATATTTCCTCGATCCTTGAATCAAAATTTTCTCTTTTTAATTCTTTTGAATCATCCCCTTGTTGTAATGAAAAAGAACTTGAAAAAGCGTTCGAGAGAAAAGAAAATAAAAATGAGAAAAAAGAAAAAGAGATTGAAAAAGAAGAAAAAGAAATTGAGAAAGAAAAGGAGAATGAAGAAAAGAAAATTGAAAAGAAACTTGAAATTGAAAAAGATCTTGAAAAAGAAAGTGAAAAAGAGAGTGAAAAAGAGACAAAAGAACAATATGAGTGAGAAAAAGAGAGTGATTTTTCAACTAACCCATTTGAAGTTTTTCTTATTCTATTTCTTCATTTCAGATTCCCGACGTATCAGACAAAGATCTTCAACTTCAATACCTCCCGGAAGAACGACGTTTTCAAATGATCGAAAAAGGTAAGGTTGAAAGTGAAATTGAACCGCCTATGCTGGAAGGTAAGGAAGGTAAGTGTTTTGATGAGATTCAATCTCCACCGAATCTTTCTACTGTTGTGATTATGTGGATAATTTTGTCATTTTCCATCCTTTGATTCTTTATGATGATTTAAAAGATGGTAAGACGAGTTTACCCCATAATAATCATTGTGAAGCAAAGTGTGAAGGTGGAGCAACGTCTATTCGACAAGTGCAAGACTCAAGTAAGTATGACGATGAATTTTCTCTTAATCCCAACTTGTTTGATTGTGGTTATTAAGAAATCCGTTCATTGTCTAATACGAAAACATTGAGTTTTTGTAAATCAGTTTTGAAACATATAAAGAGTTTTGATTGCTTGATCTTGAATGTGCATAAGTCTTATTGGTTTAACATGTTTGATTTTTCTAAACCCTTGTCACATCTTGAGTTTAATAATCAAAATCATGTCTTTAAATCGGGGCTATATTTTTTATCATTTGGTATGCCTTGTTGGAAAATCAAGCAACAACAATTGTGTTTGAAGAATTTCAATCATTTTGATACTTGGTTTTTGATTAAGGTTACGAAATTTGCCCATTTTGTGTTCAATTTTTATTCACTCCTTAAACAAATTCTATGGTTGCACTTGAAATTCACATTCCATTTGAAAAGTGCTGAATCAAACGCGAGGCTTCGACTACATTATCTTCCCGAAGAGAGAAGGTTTGTATTGCTTGACCACAATAAGACTGATCTTTTTCTTTCTGACTATAAAGGTAAGTCTTCTGAACTTGTTGACACCTTTGTGATATTTTTGAAAAGTGACGAGCTTTGCATTGATGAACTAGTTTTTATAAAACATTTAGATCATGTTATGATTAATCTTTCTATTTTGCCTGTTTATGATCTATCTGTTTCGTTGAATGATGACAGGATTCTTGAGTTTGATAATTTTGATAATTTTCGTGTGAAAGAATCCATATTGCGTCACATGTGTGATCCATGTAAAAATTTTGAGATGTCTTTGTTCTCTTCGGTTATTGATAGAACACATGATGCTGATTTTCATCATTTAGATCATGAAATGTTTGAACGTTCTATCCTGTTTAATGATGGTCTACTTGTTGACAAAAGGAATCTTGTGTTTGATAATTTTTGTTCATGTGTGAGTGATTACATATGTCGTTCAATGCAAGATTTGGATGTTCACTTTCGAGTGCCATATGCATTTTCTCAACTATCTGCTTCTGATGAATATATCTATCATTTGATGTGTTACTCGTATGTTGATTTTGACTTGTGGAATCCATTCGCATTGTATGCATACCATGAAACTTAATCAATTCAGATTCAAATATTTGATAAGGCTTTGTTCTTTTTGTATGATAATGTGAATATGCCCGTTTGCGTTCGATCTATTCGTTTTGTTTTGCTCATATTTCGATTGCAAGTTTGTTTGACACAACTCTTGCTAACTCTTGGTTATATTTTACAGGTGTCTCGATTACCATCCTCCTTGTTTGATCGAGGAAAGCCGATCAAAAGGAATTCTGTTCGAGAGAACCATCAGCTCGATTCGAGGATGGATCGCTTTTAAGAGGGGGCATGATGCGATCCTGGTCGCATCATGGTTCGACTCTTTCTGACGCGATCGAGAGTGGCCTAAGCTCGAGGGGCCAAAGTGCAAAATGAAGCTGATTTTAGCTCATTTTCAACTAAATTAAACTTCCTTCCTATGTGGTTCAGCTCACATGAGTTCATCTTAGCTCATTGAGCTCGGTTTAAGTTCATTCAGTTCATTCAGTTTTTGATTAGTTTGATTTAATTCATGCACTTTTATTTTGCTGCATTAACACTTTTAAATTAGCTTTAAATAAAGGTGTTTAGTTTAAATAGATAAGTTGTGTTTAATAATAGGCTTATTAAATTAATCTAGTTACTAGGATGTTTTTAATGAAGTATGAGTTTAAGTTAGTTTAATTCTGCTTCCATAAATTAACTAGTTGCTGCATTAATTAAAGTCTTAACTTCTAGTTCATTTATTAAGTCAAGAGTTTAATGTGTTGAGTTAAATTAGTGTTTAATAAGTGTTTAATGTGTTAAGTTAAATTAGTTTCTTTAATAAGTGTTTAATGTGCTTAAGTTAAATAATTGATTAAATGTGGTTAATATGTCTGTTTAATGTGTTTGAATGTAGGAAACCTTTTAGCTGGAAACCGTTACACTTATGGGATGTTACAAAGAGTTTTAATGTGACTTTTCAAGTGAGAAGCGGTTACACATATAAAGGAAGCATTATTCAACATTAAAAGGAGCTATTATGATAATTGAAGGAAGCATTATACATCAATTAATTTCAGCAGCAACCTCTTCTTCTTCCAATAACCGTTTAAAGCTTAAAGGTCACACATGAGTTACAAATTTTTATTTAGTTGCTGGAGACTTTTCAGCTATCCATTGACAACTCAAGGGACATATTTTAAAAACATTCAAGATGGACATTTTAGCCTTTTAAAACACCATTAGTTGCTGGAGACTTTTCGGCTAGCCAAGGACAACTCAAGGGACATTTTTAAAGCATTCAAATTCATTTAATCAGCTCATTAGGAGTCATAAAGTTGCTGTTATTTGGCTGGAGGAATTCAAGAGTTTTGAGATTTCATTTCAGCCATTTAAATGCATATTAAAGTTGAATTCATTTGTCTCTTCAGCTAACCACATGTAAACACTATATATACTTGTTATTAGCTTGTAAAAAAGGACTTTTTGAACTTTGAATATAATTTATGAACTTTTGTTCATTGAGTGAGATTCTTCTCCTCTCTATCTTTCGTACGAGTTTCGATTTTGACTTATCAAGTTTTCTGTCTTGTGGCGTCAATCGTTCTCTTCCATCAACTTACACCATAGGTTCTTATCTTTATAGATAACGGGTCTTGGTCCATCATCGACTACCATTTTTCCACCTTAAACAAATATAGAACCCGGGGTGACACTTTATTAGTGTTGAATCGATTCTTTGTTTAATTTCTTTCATCCATTTCCATCAACTATCACCTATCATTTATCTAAACCATCACTTATCCATCTATCCAATTCCATTACCATCAGCCTATCATTATTTGTTCAACCTTAAACCGAATCCCACCTTCTTTCCCTTCATCTTAAACTGAACCTATCCTTTTAATTATCTAAATCAACTCTTTCATTTAAACACCTCCATTCCTAACTTAAACCCACCTTCTAAACAAATTCACCTAAAGCTTTCACAAACTCATCCATATTTTTCCGATTATTTTACAAAGACTTGATTCCTCCTCGTAGATGATTGGGCAATTCACATACGACTAGACTCACCCCGAGGCAGATCGTATCACTTCGTAACCATTTTTGTAACCGACCCTCAAGCCGCGTTAAGTCTAATCGAGAAAGAAGTACGAAATTGTGAGACGGGGTTGAGAGGTAAAAGGCACGAGTGTATGCATAAAAGAAAAAGCCTTATACGAGTGAAACACGAGTGTGAGTGACCTTTCTTTGTGAGCGAACTTGTGAGCCTTGTAGTAAGGTGTGTAAATTTTCTTTTCTATTTTAATTAATTATCTTTTTCATTACTAACATCATGAATCAAGAAGTGTTGTCAGAATTCGATTATCAATACTTGAGGAACGAGATGTGTAAAATCGTGAACTCCAAGTTTGATAATTTGCATAGGCGATTGGATCAAATCGAGGACCGAAACCAACAAGAATGACTTTCTTCAAGTCAAAAAATGGAACCGAGATCCCCACGGAGATATACCCCTGATTACTACTTGAAGAAGTCCTGTTGTGATTTCCTTTCGCCATCGATTTCGAGACAAGGAAATTCAAGCTATGACTCATACTCCTTAAAGAATTCAAGAAGAGATTTCGATCAAGAATCCTATTCATCGAGGGACTCAAGGCAAAGAGAAGTTGACTATGATTCTTACTCCCTCCAAGATGACGTGCGAGTTGATCGATATACTCGTTTAGGAGCTTCCAAGAAAACATCTATGGAGTATTCTTCTCGAAGAAATGATCTTGAATCCAATGTAAATAATTTTTCTTCTTTTGGAAATCCTTGTTATTATTATGATTCCTTTGTATCGTCATGTAATAGAAAAGAAGATAAAGAAAATAAAATGAAATAAAAAGAAAAGAGGCAAGAAAGAGATAAAATGAGTGAGTCTTGAGAGAACTTGAAAAAGCCATTGAGAAGGTTTTTGAAAAAGAAAAAGAGAAAGAAATTGAAAAAGGAAATGAGAGTGAAAAAAAAAAGAGAACGTTGAAAAAGAAAGAAAAGTAATCGAGTTGGAAAAAGAAGTGAAAGAAAAGAATGAGCAAGAGGAAGTGAGGAGTGATTCAACTAACCCCCTTGAAAGTTTTTCTTGTTCTGTTCCTATTTTTAGGTTTCCAAAAAGCCGAGCAATAACTCTCAACTTCAATACTTTCCCCACGAAAGACGCTTTCGAATGATCAACCAAGGTAAGGCTGAAGTCGAGAACAAACCATGCGAGTTCAAAGGTAAGTTAGGTAAGGATTCCTTTACCCTTGCATTTCCATTATCTTCCTTGAATATGCGTAAACCCCTTGATGACTTTACCTTTGCAAGAGCTCCGTGCCACGAGATGGAAAGTTTTCCTTCTTCGATTATTGCTAAAATTTCTAATGGCGATGAGGTGAGTTTTTCCAATGCCAATCTTTACGTTAACCAACTCGAAGGTGAAGAAGCATTTAATCGAAACTTGATTTTGCATGGCAATGAGTTTTCATGTAAACTTCTCAATTACTTCTGTTGTGATGATTACGTGAGTAACTTGCTTCCTTGTTTGAACTTCCCGATTTTTAACAAATCTGTTCTGAAACATGTAAATAGCTTTGATTGTTTGTTCCTGTGCATGTAAAAATCTTTATGGACTGGCATGTTTAACTTAGCAAAACCTTTGCTACATTTCAACATAAACAACAAAATCAAGTTTTAAACAGGGAATTTGTTTTTGACTCGTTTTGTGAAAGAATTAAGTTTCATCTATTGTGCTTGAATAATTTCTATCATTTTGATACGAAGTCTTTGAATAAGGTAACGAAAATTATTCAATTTGTCTTCAATTTACATTCGTTCCTTAAATAATTTCTTTAGTTGTCCATGAAGTTTGCGACTCGTTTGGGAAAGATTAATTCAACCGCGAAACTTCAGCTACGCTATGTACCCGAGGAGAGAAGGTTTGTATTGTTCGAGCAAGGTAAGAACGGTCTTTGTCTGTCTACGCATAAAGGTAAGTTACTTGAAGACTATGAGCCATTTTCGATCTCCTCAGATGATGATAAAAATTACGTCGCTGACTTTCCTTTTGTAAATCATTTAGATCATGAAGTACTTGAATGTCCTATTCTGCTTCTTTATGATCTATCCGTTTTGGACATTGACAAAAAGACTCTTGTGTTCGATAATTTTTATAATTCTTGTGTGAGAGAGTCCATATTCCGTACAAAGCAAGGTCTGATTGTTCAAATTCGTGAGCCATGTGAATTTTCTCAACTATCTACTTGTGACGTTTATGTTTATCATTTGACTCATTATTCATATGATAATTTTGACTTGTGGAATCCATTTAAATCGTATGCATGCCCTGAAGCTTATTCCATCTTGTTTCAAAAATTTGACAAGGCATTATTCCTTTTGTATGATAATTTAATCCTGTCCATTAGCATAAGATTTACTTGTTTCGTGCTGCTCACATTTGTTTTGCAAGTGTGTTTGAAACAACTCTTGCTAACTCATGGTTATCCATTTTAGGAGACCCGATCACTATCTGCCCCATTTGACCGAGGAAAGCCGAGCAAAAGGAATTTTGTTCGAGAAAACCAATGGGTCGATTCGAGGACGAATCGTCTTGAAGGGGGGATGATATAGCCCAGCCCGGGGCACCAACATTTTACAACTTAAGAGCTTAGGTCAAAGCCATGGAGCTATTGTGCACTTTGGTGCACGTCCAAAATGAGCTAGTTTTCAGCTCATTTGAGCTCAATCCAACTCATTAAGCTGAATACTTAATTTAATGCTTAAATAAATTTAGCCTTTAAATTTATTTATTTTCCTACAGCAAATTAAAGTGTCCTAATAATTTAATCTGTGCCAAATTTAATTTGTCTAAGCCTAATTTAATTTGCCACATTTTATTACAGGTTTTTAAGTTGTTTTAATTGTAAAATTAAATGTGCAGGTTTAAAAACAAGCATGTTGTGCCGAAATTAATGTCATGTTGGTGCATGCTTGGGTGGCACATTAAGTGAGTTGCTGGTTCAATTTTTCAAGGCTTTAAAGACAAGCATTCATGCATGGGCATTAAGAAGTTGCCAAATTCTTCTTTTCATATGTGCCTTTTCGAGTAAAGAAATGAACAATGCATTGAATGCTATTTTGTGTACAGCAAAAGGCACATGAAGGATTGTTGTTTGTCCTTCCCAAAGCTGAATATTTGGCTAGATTAAGCAAGGTGCATGGATAGCAATTAAAGGAGTTAAAAACCGAATTAATTAGCAGCCTTTTCCACCTCCCCAAACATTACTTCGTGAATGTCAAAAGGGAGCAGCATTTAAGGAGTTACTGGGCTTTGTTTCACCATGCGTGGACAACATTAAAGAAGCATGCATGGATGGATTTGGATGACCATTCATGTCCCCAAGGCTGCCTTTAAGAGCTGCATGCCTATTCAGATTTTCAAGGTAGCTTTTTCAAGTAACTCCTAATATCTTCCAATACATGCAGCCAAGTTCCTTCCTCAAGAGCAAGACTTTTGGCGTCCCAAAGGCTGAACATAGACTTGGCCAATGATCTTCCTTAAACATTCATCTTACCAAGTTAATTGCTCCATCTAGAAGCTGTCCAATTGTCTTCCAATCAACCGAATTTTGCCAAGGAGTTTAATGGTTTTTCTTCCATATTTTTATAGCATTTTCTAGCTGAATTAACTTAGCCTTTAAGCTATGTTAGTGACCATTCAGCTAGCTCTTTCCATAGGCCTATTAATACTTTGCTATTTTCTTTTGTAATGGACTTTTGACCCTTAATCATATTTTATGAACTTTATGTTCTTAAGTAAGTTTAATCTCCTCTCAATTTTTCGTACAAGTTTTTAGACTTATCAAGCTAAGCTAGTGGCGTCTATCACTTGTTCTTTCATCTCCTTATACCATCGGTTCTTACTTTGTTAAGTAACAGGTCGTTTTCCATCTTCGAATTCCAACTTCCACCTTAAAAAACATAGAAATCGGGGTGACACTTCTTAGTGTTAAATCATTTGTTCGTTTAAGTTCTATTTTTCCATCACCATTAACCTATCATTACCTATTCATCCTTAAACTCAATTCCATCTTCTTTCTTTCATTTTTAGCCGAACCTATCCAATCCTTATTCGAATCATTTCCAACATTTCTTATCCCCTAAATTCCTAACTTAAATCCATTTGCCAAAAGCATTCCTATTCAAAGCTTCCGCGTAACTTATTCATATTTTTCTAATATTTTCCCGAAGATATAATTCCTCCTCGTAGACGATCGGGCAACACAAATATGACTCAACTCTACCCAAGGCAAACCGTATCACTCATTTTTTCACTTTCTTTTTCCTTTCCATTTTCCTCTCCATTTTTCTCGAACTTTTGTTTTCTTTCACTTTCTCGCATTTTTTATTTTTCTCTATCTCACTTTTTTTAACTTTTTCTTTTGCACTCTTTTCTTTATCTCTCGCTTGATCAATAGAAAGTTTGAGCTTTTGTTGATCCTCGTAAACTTGCTTAGGAGTGAGGGGTGCAAGTGTCACATTCCTTCCAAGGTGCTTGAAGGAATATCTATTAGTGTAACTGTCGTGCATCACCCGTCGATCGAACTGCCATGGCCGTCCTAGGAGTAGGTGACCCACTTGCATCGATACTACATCACATAGTACTTCGTCGGAATACTTCCCGATGCTAAAGGACACTAGGACTTGTTTCGTCACTTTAAGCTCTCTGCCATCATTAGGCCACTGAAGCTTGTATGGAGTTGGATGCTTGGTGGTTGATAGCCCCAACTTTTCCACCATGAGGATGCTTGCAACATTAGTGCAACTCCTTCCATCGATTATGATGCTACACACTTTCCCTTGCACTTGACATCTTGAATGAAAAATATTCTCGCGTTGCTCCTCATTGTCCACACTTTGGAGACTTAGACTTCGCTTGACTACGAGCAACTCTCCTTCAATGGGCTGCTCTAAATCCTCTTTGTTTTCAAAAATCGATTCAGACTCATTCTCCTCCTCATCCTCCGTTTCGATCTCGCCATCGGCCCGTAACACCATGGTGTGTCTATTCGGGCACTGGCTCATGATATGTCCTCAGCCAAGGCACTTAAAACACTTTATGTCCCTTGAACGAGTGGTGGAACTTTCAGGAGCCTTGCCTTTGCTTGTCTCGACCATAGGCTTGTTTGTCTTAGGGATTGATGTAGATTCCTTCGGTCAATTTGTTGGGAATCCCTTGCTAGTGTTTTGGCCCCACTTAGAAGGTTTGGCATTGGAGTAGACTTGGTTTGCGCTTGTATGCTTCAATTGCTTTTCCACTTTGATTGCCATGTGGACCATGTCCACCACCTCAATGTAATGTTGCAATTCTACGATATTTGCAATCTCCTGATTGAGTCCGACTAGGAAACGAGCCATTGTGGCTTCTCGATCTTCTTGTACATCGGCACAGATAATCGCCACCTCCATTTCCTTATAGTAATCCTCGATGCTTTTCGTCCCTTGGGTGAGATTTTGGAGTCTTTGATGCAATTCCTGATGATAGTACAATGGGATGAATCGTCGTTGCATGGCCACCTTCATTTCGGCCCAAGTGGTAATAGGGCGTTCTCCGTTACGCCTCTGACTAGTGGTCAACTGATCCTACCATATAATAGCGTAATCTGAAAACTCAATTGCGGCAAGTTTAACCTTCTTGTTTTCGGAGTAATTGTGACAATCGAACATGAGTTTGATTTTCTTCTCCCACTCTAGGTATGCCTCGGGATTGGATTTTCCTTGGAAAGGGGGAATGGAGAGTTTGATATTCTTTAAGTCATCATCTTCCCTCCTCCGTTCTCTTGGTCCACGGTTCGGGGATCTCTCCTTCCAATGCTTAAGTTAGACTCATGGTCGCTTTCATCCTCACTAAGTTTGTTGATATCGTCGTCGGGGACTCTTGGTCGTTCTCGTTGTTGATTGGGATGCCTGCGCCTTTGTCTAGCATCTTCAGGTGTTACGTCGCGTGGTCCTTGGTTCTCGACTTGGTAGAGCCAATCTTCAAGGGGGTTAAGTCTCCGATCAAGTAGGCGTTTCATCTCCCGCAAAAGAGCTTGCATTTGCAAGTTCGGAACGTTTCTGAACGGTTGTCACCCTTGTTGTTCTTCCAATTTTGTCCACTATTTTGTGACATTAACCTCACAATCAAATCCTCACGATTCACTCGGAAAGAAAGAAATTTAATGACACTCACGCTCGTGTTTACACTCTTAGTTCAGCTTTTACCTCCCCTCTGATGTGCTCACGCTCTCGTGCCTTTTACCTCTCCTTTATCGTAATTTCATTTTTTCAGACTGGCCAAGGCTTGATTAGTAGGCTTAGGGGTCGGTCACAATGGGTTTCAAGGGTTGTAACGTAAAGGTGATAGGGTAGGCTGAAAGAAAGACTTTAGATGAGATGGGATGATGAGGAAATAAGGTAAGTAGGATAGGGTAGAGAAAATTTTTGTTTAAAGAAAGGAAAAGATAACTCGAAATTAGATTCAAACTAATTTTTTTTAATTTTGAATTTTTTTAAATTTTGAATTTTTTTACTTACTTCGGTGCTTTAGAGATTGCTTTTTGGAGTGGAGCCTCGTGCTTCTCGTTTTAAATGGCTCTAATACCAGATGATACGATTCTGTCTCCGAGTTGAATTCGAGATGTATTCGAGATTGCCCGATCGTAAATGAAGAAGTAGATGTTGAGTTCAAAAAGAAAAGTAAACGAATCTTTAAACGAATAAGAATGGATTTTAAACCAAAAAAAAAAAAGATAACTCGAAACAAATGAAGTGCAAGATATACGTTTGGTTTTTAGGTTCAAGGATTTTAGAAGAGAATTACGGGTTAAGAAAGGATTGGGGTAATTGGTTACTTTGGGTTCGAGTGGCTGAGCTGAGAAATATGAGTCTAATGTGGTAATAAGAAATGGTCGGCTATTAAGGGATTGGTATTGGTAAGTGTAGGTTCGATGGAAACAATACAGTATTCATTTTAGAGAATGGTCGCGAATGGTATGATTTGGTCTTAAGAAACATATGTTCAAATTGTACATAACTATTTCGAAAGTTCTTTGAAGTTCATCATCCATGCTGTCACTAATTTTTTTCATTTTTGTGAAGGTGACATTTCAAAATGGATTCCTTCTAAAGAGGGAGGGCATGAAAATAACATGTTTCCTTTTCGAACCATTTGTGGTTCTTGGGTTTTTGGAAACGAATTTGTTAGACTTATGAACAAAAGGGTTCGTGATTGTGTGAGTTTCTTCACGAGCAAATGGCTCGATTTGAGGACAAATCGCTTCAAGAGGGAGGGTATGATGCAATCCCGACTGCATCATGTTACGATACAACTCAATGCCACCGAGATTGGCCCAAACTTGAGGGGCCCAAGTGCAAAATGAAGCTTTTAATTTTAGTTTATTAATTTTGTTGCTGGAATAAGGACTTTGATTTATTTGTTTTAGTTACTTTAGTTATTATAATATGAGTTTTTAATTATGTCTTGTCTATTAAATGCACCTTTAATTAATGCCTTGCATTATTGATCTACATCTTTTAATTATGACATGCATTATGTGTTCTGCATTTAATAAAGTCATGCATTATGTAACTCTCATGTTAGTTAAGTTTGCATCATAAATTATGACATGCATTATGTAACTCCCATGTTAGTTAAAGTTTGCATCATTAAATTAAGTCATACATTAAGTAACTCATTTGTTCATTTAGTTTACATCTTAAACCATGCATTTAAGCATCTTAGTTGTTAAATATGTTTGAGTTTGTTTATATAAGTATGTTATTTAATTTGGCTGTTACTTTTTACTACATAAATTAAAGTGTGTTTATTTTCATTTTAAATAAGGTGATTTGAGCTGCAAATAAATTGGTGTATGAGTGTTTATAGTGTGCTGATTCTTATGAGTGTCTTTAATGCTTAATTATCTACCTTGTATGATACGATCCGCCTCGGGGTGAGTCGATTCTTATGCGAGTTTGCCCGATCGTCTTTGAAGAAGTATTGTTCGGCTTTTTTTAAGAGGATATCTTTAGGTAAAATGATGGCTGAAGCTTTTTTTAAGGGTTCAAAAAGGGGTTTATAGTTGTGAACAATATGTATAGGTTCAATTTTGGAGAATACAATTATGGAAATTAAAATGGAAGTTGGATAACAAAGAATGGATAGAAAGGGAAATGCATGGTTCGATTATGATGAAACGAAAAGATGGAATGGAATGAAAATGATCTCAAAAACAAACATGAACCAACATTAGAAAATAATGACGCAAATGCTTATAAGTTTTCAAGATGGTCGGATGGAGTATAGGAGAACCTCGATCCGCTACTTAGCAAAGTAGGAACCTTGGTATAAGGGTGAACGCCACACTATTTGATAGTGATAAGTTCAGTATAAAGAAGGCAGGTTGATGCCACTAATGACCTAGATAAGCCAACGAGTTCTTCAACGAAATATGAGAGGAAGAAATCTCACAAATTTCATATAAGTTCAATAATGTTTTCAAACTAAGCAAAAAGGTCAAAGCCCCTTTACAAAGGCTGATTTCACCTATTTATAGTGCTAAATTAGGCTAGCTGAATGGTCACAAACATTCAACTAAATGTGCCAATTAAAAGCTGAAATTTAACTCAAGTCTTTTCACATTCTTGAGCCAAATAACTCCATCCTTGAATTCTCTTTAATTTAGCTGAATGAATGACTTTAAGAGCTTGAAAAATGACTCTTGAGTTAGCCCTTGGTCAGCCGAATGGACACCATCTTCTTAATGATGTTTGAATGCTTGAAATAACCTTTGAAATGGCAAAAACAGCTGGTAGTGGGAAGGTTGCTACCAAAATTAATTTGGATGATTAAATTCTCCTTAAACCTCCTTTAAATGATGTATAAACATCCCTTGTAACAGCCACTTCATTTGTAATCGAAAATGACTTAAAAAGTCACTTTATTTAATGTGTAACAGCCAATGTAACGGTTATGACTTGAAAAGACTCCTACAATAAATACATTAAAATGAGCTTATTAAACACATGTAATCACTTATTAAACATAACACACATTAATACTTAACTTAGGTAAATGAATTATGCATCAATTATTCCAGCAACTAGTTAATTAAAGATACATCATTAAATAAACTTAACTCATGCATTAATAAATAATCCTAGGAACTAGATTAATTAAGAGCAACACTTATTAAATGAAGTTCAACAAAAGAACTTATTAATTAAACCAAGATGCTTAAATGCATGGTTTGAAATGCAAACTAAATAAACAAATGAGTACTTAATGCAAGACTTAATTTAATGATGCAGACTTATACTAACATGGGAGTTACATAATGCATGACATTAACTAAAGATGCATTTAATTAAACAAGACATAATTAAAGACTAAAGTATTGAGCTAATTCAAGCTCAAATGAGCTGAATTTGAACTGGACGGAGCTCGTGGAGCTGGAAACAAACTGGGATCAGCTTGCCAACTATGCAAGGCTCGACTAAAGAGACATGACTGACGGGGTTCGCTGGGCGCACTCGCATCATTGTAGGTGACTATTCATATGGCTAATTGACTCTTCAAGTTTGGATTTTTTTAAGCCTTCAAAACTCATTATGGTGGCTTTTCAAATGGACCAAAAGTGGCTCTTCAAGTCTGATCGGTTTCATGCACTCAAAGTTAGTTATGGTGCTAACTAAGGAGATGAATACACAAGCATTAATGCATTTGGTTAAGGGGGAAATGAAGGGACATCAAGCAGTACATTTAAAGGACCATTAAGCCTTCTTCAAGTGAAAAGGCATGACTTTTTAGCTATGCATGAATCAAGTGAAAAGACACGACTCTTTGGCTGTCCAAGGCTGATTTAATGAAGGAATTGAAGTCATTTAGCTGCTCAAAATGTTGAATTCTTCCAGCCCAAGTAATCAGCTCACTTATTCAGCTGAATTGAAACATTAAATCATGTTAAAAGTTGCTGTTACTTAGGCCTAGAATTTCAAGAGTTTTTACTTATTGATTAAGCTTTATTTCAGCCATTAAACAACACATTAAAGTTGAATTCATGTGACTTTTCAGTTAACCTCATGCAAGCACTATAAATACTTTGTAACTAGCTTGTTTAAAGGACTTTTTCCATTTTATCAATTTGAATGAACTTTGTTCAAAGAGTGAGTTTACTCCTCTTTAAATCCATACGAGTTTCGGTCTGACTTATCTACCGAAGCTAGCAGCGTCGATCATTCTCTTCTTTTGAACTTATCACCAACCCGGTGTGGCGTTCATCCATCTTTTTGTACCTTCGGTTCTTACTTTGCTAAGTAACGGGTCGAGGCCCATTTTCGAATTTCATCATTCACCTTAAACCAAATAGAAATCGGGGTGACACTTTCTACTGTTGAATCGTTTCTCGTGTTTAAGTTTGTAACTCCATTTCCACTGACTATCCTGTGGCATATTTTAGTGAGAAGTTGAATGGAGCCACGCTAAACTACCCGACGTACGACAAAGAGATGTACGCCCTGAGTCGAGCCTTAGAAACGTGGCAGCACTATTTGTGGCCCAAGGAGTTCGTACATTCGAACCATGAAGCGTTAAAACACATCAAGGGTCAAACTAAATTGAACAAACGACATGCTAAATGGGTAGAATTCTTAGAATCTTTTCCTTATATTATAAAGTAAAGGAAAATATAATGGCTGATGCATTGTCAAGACTGATGTGAGATGGCCCAGGTTGATTTGAGTCGTTTCACGAGATTGCCCGATCGTCGACTAGAAGTTAACTTGTCGAAATAGGATAAAAGATAGGCTAAGGGTTGCGAAAGCTTTCAAGGTGTTAAAAAGATGGCTATGGTGTTGGTAGGTTCAGCTAGGATAGAAATAAGAAAGATGGTGATTTAGATGGCTCGGTCTAATAAAAGAAACAAAGGATGGATAATTTGGGATAGTTGGTGGGGATGGAAAATGAACTTAAACGTCAAAAATGATTCAACATTAAAAAGTGTCACCTCGATTTCTATATTGTTAAAGGTGGAATTACGAAATAGAAAGTTGTTGAACGCCACTCCGGGTTACGGTAATAAGTTCAGAAACAAGTCTGGAGACACCACTAGCACGCTAGATAAGTCAACGAGACTTGTACGAAAATAGAAGAGGAGATAAACTCACTCAAGAACAAATTGTTCATTTAATAATTTGGCAAAAAGTCCTTCTACAAACAAACTAAACAACTATTTATAACCTAAGCTACTAGCTAGCCGAATTGATACGATCTCGATTCTGTAGAGTTATCCGAGTCGTTTATGTGCCCGATCGATAAAACGAGAAGTTTTGTTCAGACTTGTGATACGATCCAACCCGGGGCACCAACGTTTGACAATTTGATGAGCCCGAATCAAATGAATCAAGTGCCGTGGAGCTGTTGTGCACTTTGGTGAGCGTCCAAATCAGCTCGTTTCAGCTCAATTAATTAAATTGCTTAATTTTAAATATATTGAACTTCTAATTTAATTTCCAGCTTTGCATTTAGTTTGCATTTTAAATATTTACATTTAAGCATCTTAGTTTAATAAATGAGTGCTGGTAATCAATTCAACTCATCATAGTTTAATTAATTGAGTTTCTTTTAATGAATTTCATTAAATATTTGCTTCTTTAATTAATCTAGTTACTAGGTTAATTTATTGATGCATGAGTTAAAGTTCATTTAATAATGCTTATCTTAATTAAACTAGTTGCTGGAATAAATGATGCTTAAGTGTTAGTTCATTTATTTAAGTTAGTTGTTAATTTGTTTTAAGTTTAATAATTGCATTAAGGTGACAGTTACATGTGTTAATTGCAGGTGACTTTTCAACTCACATCCATTGCTTCTAAAGGCTGTTATGCATTCAATAAGATGACTTTTCAAGTGAATTCAGTTACACAAGAGGGGGCTGGTATAAAAAGGCTTAATACATCATTAAGAAGTTGTTTTATCAATTAAAGAAAAACATTATTCTTCTTTAATTTCGGCAGCCTCTTTGTTTCAACTTCCATAATCGTTGCTTCATGAGTAATCACTACATGCAATCAATTTTCCATCAAGGAGGCTGGTGTCTTTTCGGTTGGTCATGGAGACTTCAAAGGACTATGATAGCAACTTAATTGAAGAAATTAATCACATTGAAGGTGGGAGTTACTTGGGCTAGAATTTCAAAAGTTGAGACTTTTCATTTGAGCTCATTATTAGCTTCATTAAAAGTGACCATTCAGCTAGCTTCTTTTGATACTATAAATACATGTAATCAATCTATCGATGGAGACTTTTGAACCATAATCAAATTTATGAACTTTGAGTTCTTGAGTGAGTTTATCTCCTCTCTATTTTTCATACAAGTTTCTTAGACTTATCAAGCTGTGCTTGTGGCATCTATCACTTGTTCATCCATTCGCTTATACCATCGGTTCTTACTTTGTTAAGTAACGGGTCGTGGTCCATCTTCGAATTCCATCTTCCACCTTAAACAATATAAAAACTGGGGTGACACTTAATAGTGTTGAATCGTTTCTTCATTTAAGTTCATTTCTCCATCTCCACCAACTAACACATATCTATCTTTCATCCATCTTCCTTCATTCCCATTAAACCAAACCATCTGAACACATCTTCTTTCTTTTTTAACTCTAGTCGAACTTATCCTTCTTATTATCCAAATCGTTTCCATCATTTCTCAACCTCTCAATTCCTAGCTTAATTTCATTTCCTAAAAGCAAACCTATTCAAAGCTTTCGCAAATTTTTCCATATTTTCTATTATTTTCCCGAAGATTCAACCTCTCCTCGAGATGATCGGGCAAATCCCATACGACTCAACTCACCTCGAGGTGGATCGTATCAACTTGAAGTTGGGTCGAAAGTAGGATAAGTATGGCTTTAGGAAGCAAAGATGATTCGGGTTAATGAAGATGGGTTTTAGATTCAGTTGGAAAAGAAATTAGAAGGGAAAGAAATAGGGAAGGATGGAAATGAATGGGTACTTAAGGGCAAGAGTGATCCAACACTAAATCGAGTGTTGTCCCGAAACTTATAGGTCCTTAAGTTGTTTCGAAAGAAGAATGGAAAACCTCGACCCACTACCTAAAATAGATAGGAACCTCGGTATAATTGGTTTCGAATGCCACACGATATCTTGATAAGTTCGGTCGAACAAAAATGGGTTGACGCCACTAATTTAGTTAGATAAGTCAACGGAGTTTTTGGACAAAATTTGAGAGAAGGATTTTCTCACCATTTGGCAGCAATTCATTAAGGTTTCCAAAAAGTCCCTCTACAAGTTTTCAGCTAAGTATTTATAGCCAAAACAAGGCTAGCCGAATGGACATTACTTAACATACAAGTTCAGCTTTTAATTTCAAGATTTAATGTGCTATTTGTTCTTGAATTTTCTAGAATTTTTCCAAGTGCTGGAGAATGCCGAAAGCCCCTTCTAGATGCCTTGGAATTCAGCTGAATTGATGGATGACTTTTGGGAGCTAGTGTTGCATTAAGATTCGGCCTAGGAGCTTGGGAAAGCTTTAATGGTGACTCCTTGAAGAGCTGAACAGCTTTCTCCTTATTTAAGGTTGTTTTGAGGTCTCCAGTGGTTTCTTGGTGTGAACAAAGGAATAGCAGTAGCCAAGTGTGGGAACTCTAAAATCTGATCAGCCAAATTAATGTGAAAAGAATATAGCAGCTGTTGGAAGCTTCCACGATGCTTCGTGAGCTGGAAGGCCTGTTTTGAAGAGTGGACAACAACCCCCCAAGTCCCTTGCTGTTCACGATAGGGCACATGGAGGACAGCAAACAGCAGCAGCCTTCTTTATTGCCGTCCCTTCCCAAGTACCTGCACCTAATTTAAAGCAGCCATTAAACCATGTTTAGGACCAAATAAATTTAAGCCATAAGACACGTTAAATTCAGCAGCTACTTAGGACACATTAACTTCATGCATGAACTAAGACACATTAATTACATGTAATAATTTTGGTTGGCCAAGACACATTAAAAACTTGTACTAAATTAGGAAAATTTAAAAACATGTAATATTTAAGACATAATAAACACATGAAATAAAATCAGACTTATTTATTATGACTCAATTTAAATTATACTTAAATAGGCTGTAACTAAATTAACTAATTCTTAAAAATAATTTTTTAGATAAGTCCAGCGATTTAATTATTTATTCCAGCATTTTAACGCAAGCTCGTATGAGCTAAGGACGAGCTTCCCAAGCTGAGTTTTGAACTAGCTGAGCTTGAAGGATAATGCATGATTTGCTCGGTTCACTATTCCAAGAACTCTCAAGCTATCCAACAATAGCGTTGCGCAAAATTCTGCCTTTTAGAGCCGAAATTCCTTCCTTGAACCGCTGGGCACGAGCACGAGTGATCGGACCCATTGGAAGCTCCAAAGATTCTTCGGCAACTTTGGTTGGTTCCCAAGCCGCGGTCATATCATCCCCCCATCGAAGTGACTTGTCCTCAAGCCGTCGCCTACATCATAAGGAGACAAGTCAGATACATTAAAACTAGAGCTCACGCTATACTCACCGGGAAGGTCAATTTTATATGAGTTATCGTTGATCCTTTCCAAAACTTGAAAAGAACCGTCTCCCTGTGGCAATAACTTAGATCTTCGTTGGGCCGGGAACCTTTCTTTTCTCATATGCACCCATACCCAATCTCTGGGCTCAAAGGTAACTCTCTTTCGACCTTTGTTGGCTTTTTGCTCGTATTGCTTAGTCCTTTCTTCAATGTTCTTTCGCACCTTCTCATGTAAGTCCTTCATGAACTCAGCCTTTCATTTTGCATCTGCATTCACAAAATGTTCGTTAGGCAATGGAATTAAGTCTAAAGGTGTCAAAGGATTGAATCTAAATAATTTCAAAGGGAGAGTGTTGAGTTGCCGAGTGAATAGAATGGTTGTAAGCAAACTCAACGTGCGGTAGGCATTCCTCCCATGACTTGAGGTTCTTCCGGATAATGGCACGTAATAATGTTGACAAGACTCGATTCACAACTTTCGTTTGCCCGTCCGTTTGAGGATGGTAGGTGATCGAGAATAGGAGCCTTGTGCCTATCTTTCCCCAAAGTGTTCTCCAAAAATGACTTAGGAACTTCGCATCTCGGTCGAAAATAATAGTCCTCGGCACCCCATGCAAACGCACTACCTCCCTGAAAAATAAATTAGCAACATGCAAAGCATCATCAGTTTTGTTGCAAGCAATAAAGTGCGCCATCTTTGAAAACCGGTCTACGACTACGAATATAGAGTCTTTGCCATTCTTAGTCCTAGGAAGGCCTAGGACAAAATCCATCGAGATGTCAATCTAGGGTCCTTCGGGAATAGGCAACGGGGTGTACAAACCATGAGGTTGGACTTTCGACTTGGCCTTCTTGCAAGTGATACACCGGTCACAGACTCGCTCCACATCTCTCTTCATTTTCAGCCAATGGAAGTGCTTGCGCTATGCGCCTCATTCACCAAAACGTTTCAAATAGATCCTTGGGGAATACAGAGTTTACCTTCTCAAAAGAGGTAGTCATCATATCGATAAAACTTCTCACATGTCCCAAGTTCACAAGCTTTATACATTTCAGCAAAATCAGGGTCATTAACATATAATCTTTTAAATATGCAAAACCCATCAATTTTGATTCTAAAGAATTAAAAAGGGCATACCTCCTCGACAACGCGTCCACTACGACATTTTCTTACCTTTCTTATATTTAATGACGTACAGGAAAGATTCTAGAAACTCCATCCACTTGGCATGCCATTTGTTCAATTTGTGTTGTCCCTTGAGATGTTTCAACGCTTTGTGGTCCGTGTGGATGGCGAATTCTTTGGGCCACAGATAATGCTGCCACGTCTCTAAGGCCCGAATCAATGCGTACATCTCATTGTCGTATGTAGGGTAGTTAAGTGTCGCCTCGTTTAACTTTTCACTGAAATACACTATCGGCCATCCGTCTTGCATTAACACGGCTCCAATGCCTACGCCCGAGGCATCACACTCGATCTTAAACGTCTTGTGGAAATCTGGCAAAATAAGTAATTAGTTAAAAGATCTTTAATAGAATTAAAGGCACGCTCTTGTTCATCATTCCAAAAGAAAGCAGAATTTTTCTTAATAACACTAGTTAATGGAGTAGCGACGGTGCTGAAATTTGGGACAAAGCGTCTATAGAAATTCGCCAAGCCATGGAAACTTAAAACTTGGTTGGTGCTTGTGGGCCTTGGCCATTCGCGAATCGCCTTAATCTTTTCCTGGTCAACTTCGAGTCCTTTCAAGCTGACAACAAATCCTAAGAAAACAACTTGGTTAGAACAGAAAGTGCATTTCTTAAGATTGGCGTACAACGTTTCCTTACGTAATACTTCAAGTACAGCTCGCAAATGTGCCACATGATCTTCCAATGACCTGCTATAGATAAGAATGTCGTCAAAATACACAACACAAAATTTTCCAATAAAAGCACGCAAAACATAATTCATTAAACGCATAAATGTGTTCGGTGCATTAGTTAAGCCGAATGGCATAACCAACCAACCGTAAAAACCGTGCTTGGTTTTAAAAGTCGTTTTCCACTCATCTCCTTCGTGCATACGGGTCTGATGATACCCACTCTTAAGATCAATTTTGGAGAAGAGTTATGCCCCACTTAATTCATCTAACATATCATCAAGGCGCTGGATGGGATGCCGATACTTGATAGTGATTTTATTGACCACTCAGTAGTCCACGCACATGCACCAAGTACCATCCTTCTTGGGCACCAAAAGCACTGGAACAGCACACTGACTTAGACTTTCCCGAATGTAACCCTTTGCCATCAACTCGGCCACTTGTCATTGCAACTGTTTCGTCTCTTCAGGGTTACTACGATATGCTGGGCAGTTTAGAATCGTAGCTCCAGGAATGAAGTCGATTTGGTGCTCAATTCCCCGAATGGGTGGTAGGCCACTAGGGATGTCTTCCGGAAATTCATCTTCGAAATCCTCCAACAAAGACACAATCAGAGATGGAAATAAAGCACCTAAATCGTTAGTGTTAAGGAAATTTTCCTTATACTTGAGAACTATCATTGGTTACCGTAGCAACAACATCTTCCTAATTTCTTGCTCTTTAGCTTAAACACTCAATTTTTCAATTCCTCGCTGATCTCACTCTTCTTTTTCTTTGCTCACATTTACCTCACTCTCTTTGCTCTTATCCCTTGATTTTACCTCACTTTTTTCCTTTGTTTTTCCACTCTTTTTTTCTTTTCCTTTTTCCATCTTTTTTGTGTGTTCTTTTTCTCTCATTTGCTGAACAGAATTTTTCAATTGCATTTGGTCCTCGTACACTTGTTTGGGAATCATAGGGGCCAACGTCACATTCTTGCCAAGGTGCTGGAAGGTGTATCAGTTCGTGTAACTGTTGTGAATGGCTCGCCGGTCAAATTTCCATGGCCTTCCCAAAAGTAGATGACTTGCATGCATCGGGACCACATCACATATGACTTTGTCGCTATATTTGCCGATAGAAAAAGGAACGACGACTTGTTTGGTTACCTTTAATTCGCCTCCGTCGTTGAGCCATTGTAGCTTATAAGGTTGAGGGTGTTTTGTCATCGGCAACCCGAGATTTTCTACTAGCATGCTGCTAGCAATGATTGTACAGCTACCCCCATCACTAATCATGCTACGAAATTTGCGCGAATGAGGCATCTTGAGGAATATGTTCTCACGTTGTTGTTCATCGTCAGTGCCTTGAATGCTCAAACAACGTTTTACAACAAATAATTCACCTTCAATGGCATATTCAAGCTCATCTTCCTTTTCTTCTTCGGTGGGAGAGTCGGATTCTGTAACATCCCGAATTAGGGGTTGTTTACGATTTATTTTATTTTCATGTGGTTGCCTTAAGAAATGCATATGTTGGTTGTTTGATATATTTTAGGGTCTAGTCATACCCCGGGCTAGGTCTGACCTAAGGCTGAAAATTTCTTTTTGTGCCTAAGGAGAGGAAGCTAGGTGAGATAAGGGTTAAGGGAAATTTTTGGTAAGGTAGTGACATGAGAAACCAAGTGGCAAGATGGTTGGGATGCTACCTGGGAGTTGAATGGTGCGGCAAGGCAGGGGTTCGAACCCCAGGAATCACTTTGGGGAGTTTTTATTTTTGGCATTAAAGGAGCTGGGTGAAGGAGGCTTTAAAAATATTTTCAGCAAGGTTATGGCATGAAAGTCGGCCTGGCAAAGTGGCTTAGGAGCGCCACTTAAGGGCCTGGGGGCGTTTGGACTCAGGTTTGAGTAACCTTGGACGCAAGGGCGTTTTATTTTGTTTTGGCGTTAAAAAGGAAGGGGGCTAAGAAGGCTTAAAGAAATTTGGGAGCATTGATGGACATGAAAGTCCAGGTGGTAGAGTGGCATGGGGCGTGTTAGGTGGTTGCGGCATGGAGGACTCGCGTTCAAGTCCTGATGGAAGCACAAGGATGTTTTGTTTTTGCCTTTGGCGTAAAGGCAAAGGGTAGCCAACGAGGGAGTGCTTAAAAGGAAATTGTGATGAGTTATGTCACAAAAGACGCCTTGGCCGAGTGGCTAGGGGCGCTATAGGAGGGCTGCAGCACGAGGTCTCGCGTTCGAGTCCTGATGGAGGCGCATGGGTGTTTTATTTTTGCCTTTGGCATTAATGCGTGAAGGAGCCAAGGATTGAGTGCTTAAAAGATATTGTGACGGGTTTATATCACGAATTGAGCAGTAGCAGAGTGGCTGGAGGCGTGGAGAGTTTTCTTCAGGTCTCGGGTTCGAGACTTAGAGGCAGCATTGGGGGTTTAAATTTTTCTTTTGGCCGGCGTGAGTAGTGGCCTGCATGGGCTCTCCAATTTTTTTTAAGACAAGTTGTTATTTTAAATTGCTGCTGGAGGTATGGAGCAAACTTTTATTTTATTTATTGTTGGAAGTATGGAATAGTAATTATTATTATTATTATTATTTTACGTATAGGAAGATGGGGTAGTAATGGGAAGGTGAATAAACAATAATGTTTTGTTGTTGGTGATGGAATTATCACATTATGGAGCATGGCCGGCCTTGAGTTTGGCAAAAGAGAGCATGGCCGAATGAAGCATGCTTTAGGGGCCTCCACATTCGGTTTTGAGTAGAGCAAGAGGGTGCCGAAATTCTTTTGTTTTGTTCTTCTTTTCTTTTCAATTGTTTCTTGGCCAAATCCTCTCTAGCCACATTACTTAAAATTTCTCAAATCCTTCTCTCCTTTTTGTTTTTACTTGGCCGAATCTATCACCCCTTGTTACTCAAAATTTCATCCATCATCTCATGTTGGCCGAATATCTTCATCAACACTTAGGAGCCATGGTTGGAATCTTTTTACTTGTAGTCTCTTCAAGGAAGCAATAAAGGTGAGTATTCTTTTTTAGCAATCGGTTCTCTTCTCTTCCCTTATGGTGTGCCGAAAGTTTGAGTTTAGGCCTTGGTAAGGTTGGCCGAATTTGTTTAGGGTCTTAATAGTGTATCTTTTGTGTGTGTAGCCGACGCTAAGGGGCTTTGAAGGTGTCTTTCGGGTCTCGCTTCTTCAAGGTAAGGTGGCATGTAGAATCGGCCAAGGGGAAATCTGAGGTTTCGAGTTTTCAAATCACGTTGGTAAGTGCTAATAAAGGTTCGGTCTAAGGCCATATTCTATTTTGGGTACGATCAATCCTTCGGGATATAATGGTATGGCTGAATGGCCTTGTTAATGACCCTATGGTTTGGCTGAATGTAGGAGCAAGGGATCTAGTACGGTAGATCGATTCTCCGGGTTTTCGTTATTGAGTAGTTCGGGATTCACTTAGACTTACGTTTAATCAAGTGTGTAAACTCTTACACACTTTATTTGTATAGACTGTTATTATGATGATATAAATAACCTCCCATGTATGTTGTGTATGCCATCATATGCTGTTAAATGCTATGCAATATACAAATGCATGATATATGGGATCATGATACTTGTTATGTGAGCATGATGATGGTGGGATTGATGAGAGGAGGGAGATGATCTCTATGGACTGTCACCAGTGGTTTTGACCACACGATGGGTTGGCCCCATCATTTGATATTTGTGACTTCGGTCACCAGTGGTTTGGTACCACCAGTGGTTTTGACCACACCGTTGATATAATTTGTGACTAAGTCCCAGTGGTTTGGCACCACCAGTGGTTTTGACCACATGTTGATATTGTGACCTATGGTCATCAGTGGTTTTGACCACACGATGACCATACGATGGGTTGGCCCCATCACTCGATATATTTGTGACTTCGGTCACCAGTGGTTTGGCACCACCAGTGGTTTGGTACCACACGGGGTAGAAAAAGGAGTATGGATGGCTAGCTTGGGTTGCATAATTACATGTCTTACTAATATCTTGTGTATGAGGTGCATTTTCGGGTTGGGGATTTATACATTGAGTCTGGGTGACTCACCCCTTCCCATATCATTTTGCAGGTGAGTAGAACACGGAGATGGAGCCGAAGAGGACTCGAGGCGGCCATGCTTGTTCCTTGGACTTGAAATTTTATTTCGCACCGTTAAAGCTTATTATTTGCTAAATTTTGGTTTGGTTTGTAATATGGCCGCTAATTATTATTTGGATGTTTAAGTAGTTGCTTTTACTTTACTTCTATTATACTACTAATGAACTTATAAACTGTTAAATCAAGCGGTTAAAAGTAACGTTTTCAAAATAAGTACTCGTACGCGTTTTCAAAGATGTTACCATCGGGTAGCAAAATTTACCAAGTTAACAATAACTCTGATGGTTCTAAAAAGAGAAATGGTCAAATGGTTTCAAAGGAAAAAGGTTTTCAACTCAATCATGTTTATCACATCAACCCATCTGAGTTTTAGCAAACACCGTTTTATAACTTCAACAACATTTTGAGATTTCTACTATTAATCTAAATCTTTCAAAACGTTTTTACTCCGTGACATACCAGATCTGGTCGAGGCTCGTGGGCCGGGTTTGGGGTGTTACAGATTCAAGCTCATCTCTGGATTCAATTTCGCCATCGGGTTTCATAGTCATCACCTGTCGGTTTGGGCACTGACTTGCTATGTGGCCCCTTTCGAGACACTTGAAGCACTTAATGTCTCGAGTGGAATTGCGCCTGGCTTCATTGTTGTTTTTACTCGTTTCCCCACTCGGCTTGCTGGCTTTTGAATTGGCAACAGGTTCTCGCACCCGAATGGAAGTCTCCTTTTTATCAGTTCCTTGGCTCCATTTTGGATTAGGAGTGGAGCTTTGGTACGTGCCGCGAGTAGGGCCTTTCCTCTTGAGCTGCTTCTCCACTTTAATAGCCATGTGTACCATTTCTTTAATCTCTATGTAATGTTGGAGTTTGACTACATTGGCGATGTCTTTATTCAAACCCGCCAAGAATCTTGCCATGGTGGCCTTCCGGTCTAATGCGATCCCGGTCACATCATGTTTTGATACATCTCGACGACATCGAGATTAGCCTAAACTCGAGGGGCCCAAGTGCAAAATGAGACGTTTAATTTCAGTTTGTTAATAAATTAAGTTGTTGGACTTTATTTTTAATTAAGTTGCATGAATAAATTACTCATCTTAGTTAATTGAGTTCATTTTAGTTAATTGAGTTCATCTTAGTTAATAAACTCATCTTAGATTAATAAATGAGTTGCTGGTCATCATTTCAACTCATCTTAGTTTAATTAATTGAGTTTCTTTTAATGAATTTAATTTAATAGTTGCTTCATTAATTAATCTAGTTACTAGGTTAATTTATTGATGCATGAGTTAAGTTCATTTAATAATGCTTTACTTAATTAAACTAGTTCCTGGAATAAATGATGCTTAAGTGTTAGTTCATTTATTTAAGTTAGTTGTTAATTTGTTTTAAGTTTAATAATTACATTAATGTGACGGTTACATGTGTTAATTATAGGTGACTTTTCAACTCACATCCATTACTTCTAAAGGCTGTTATGCATTCAATAAGATGGCTTTTCAAGTGAATTCGGTTACACAAGAGGGGGCTGGTATAAAAAGGCTTAATACATCATTAAGAAGTTGTTTTATCAATTAAAGAAGAATATTATTCTTCTTTAATTTCGGCAGTCTCTTTGTTTTCAACTTCCATAACCGTTGCTTCATGAGTAATCACTACATGCAATCAATTTTCCATCAAGGAGGCTGGTGTCTTTTCAGTTGGTCATGGGGACTTCAAAGGACTATGATAGCAACTTAATTGAAGAAATTAATCACATTGAAGGTGGGAGTTACTTGGGCTAGAATTTCAAAAGTTGAGACATTCATTTGAGCTCATTATTAGCTTCATTAAAAGTGACCATTCAACTAGCTTCTTTTGATACTATAAATACATGTAATCAACCTATTGATGGTAACTTTTTGATAATTTGTTAATGATATGCTGCTCAATTTGTGAGGCAAACTTTTCTCTATTTTCGTTCAAAGATTCGTTGGCTACCTAGTGTTCTATGTAACATCCCGAAATTGGGCCTAGGAGAATTGAGCCCAATGGGCCTTAGGCGTAGTAGCGTTTAAATTTTTGGAGAACAAGAGATCGGCTTAAATGCTAGTTAGACCCATTGGATAAGTGATTTTGGAAGGTTAGAGGGCTTCTATGAAGTCCCGGGATCAAATATTGGCTTTGGGGAAATTTTGGTTTTAGGTGAAAAAAACCCTGGAAGTTGGCAGATAGGCCTTAAGAATAAAATATGGAGAAAATAACACAAAAGGAGTGTGTGGTGTAGTGGCAAAGTGACGCCACTTAGGGGACAAGGGAGTGACGCCACAAGGGAAGGAAGGAGGTCCAAGGTTCAAGTCTTGGCTTTTGCATTTTGGTTTCTTTTTGCTTGGACCTTAGAATTTGGCCCATAGTTTATATTTAGTTGCACATGGTTTAAGACACAAGAGGAGCTTGTGGCCAAGTGGTTAGCAGCGTGGATTATGTTGCAAGGGAGCCTGGGTTCGAATCTCATGACAAGCAATGGAGTATTTATTTTGCGGATTGGACGGCAAGAGTTTCAGTTGAATTTAAACTCTACTGACGAAGGGATCCCACATCGGAAAGACATAAAGAATGAAGGTGAAGAGCTAGCTATATAAGGAGCATCCTAGGAGGAGAGTAAACACATCTTGGAGGGCGTTTGGGCACAAGAGTGGTCGGAGCGCGGATTAGCCCCAGAGTCCTATCAGGTGTGTAACTCTCTCTACTCTAGCTGTAGAGCGGCAAATGCCGAAATGCCGGTTACACGGCATTAGTAGCCACACGAGCGTGCGAGCGCATGTGTGGGGCTTCGACGCGATAGTTGAGGCCATCAGTAGTATTCTCGTGGGTTGGGGCTGCTTGGGCCTCGATGGGCCGAAGTGGGCCCAATGGGCCCGTGGGCCCATATGAGTAAATTGCATGATTGGTTAGTATATGTTGAACTAGACTAGGTGGAAGTTATATACGTGGCTAGATTCGTGTTAGGTGGGCCACACGAGCGTGTGGGCCCGGATGGGCCGAAATCGGGTTTTAGGCCCAATCGTCCGGTACAACCAGAAATGGTAGCTGAGTCGCTAGTGGCGACATTAGGCCTTCAGAAAGGCCATTGCAGGTGTGAATTTACGAAAATACACTTAGTAGGTAAAATTTCAATTATACCCTTAGAGGTTGATTAGCATGATTATGTTGTTTAGTTCTGGCCGATTGTAGGGGAAGGCTTGATCTCGCATGTCTCAGGTTGTGGCTAGTGCTCGAAAAGTGTTAAGGAAGGGGGATCTAGTGCGTTAGATCTTGATCTACGGGATTTGATAGTCGCATTAGTAACCAGGTGTGTAAACTAACATACTTCTTGCTTTGTATATGTTTGATAAACTGATTGATTGGTAAAACCGAAACAGTATGGTTGAGTGATATGATACCCTATGGGGTATGTGCACGGATTCAGGTAAGTCCGTTTCATTATGAGTACTGTTATTGATACATGATGTCAGGATTTATGATGTATGTGCTATGAGATGCAACGTTAAACATGTTTGCATGATTTTGAATACTATACATGAGTTGGTATGATGATGGGTGATATGAGAGGAGGGGGCAGTGATATTTTGTGCTGACGAGCACCAGTGTTTTGGTAACACAACTTTGTGACTTTGGGTCACCAGAGGTTTGGCACCTCCAGAGGTTTGGCACCTCAGCGTCTCGTCCCCGTGGTTTAGCACCACAGTGGGTTGGCCCCACAAGGCGGTATTGAGGGATTGACGCCAGTGATTTGGTATCACACGATGGGTTGGCCCCATCACTCGATTATTGTGACTACGGTCACCAGTGGTTTGGTACCACATTTGTGTCTTTGGGACACCAGAGGTTTGGCACCTCATTGCGACTCGTCCCTGTGGTTAACACCACCGTGGGTTGGCCCCACTTGAGATATGGGATCGTCTGCTAGTGATTTGGTATCACACGATGGGTTGGCCCCATCATTGGATTTGTGACTTCGGTCACCAGTGCTTTGGTAGCACAAACGTGTCTTTGGGACACCAGTGGTTTGGCACCACATTGACGGATATTGTGTCTTTGGGACACCAGTGTTTTGGTAACACATTGTGACTATATGTCACCAGTGGTTTGGCACCACCAGTGGTTTGGTACCACATGGGGTAGAAAAGGTGAATGGATGGTTAGGAGTGGGTGCATATTAATTGGATGCATGATGATTATGTTATGTTTGCATATGATGTTTTGCTAATCCGGGAAAAAGGGTTGCACACTGAGTCTTGGTGACTCACCTTTTTCCTTTAACCATTTCAGGTATTGCATAAAGCTGGACCGGGATCGGAGAGGACAAGGTGGCCCATGCCGAAGATGATGATTTAATATTTTATGCTTGGTTTTGATATAAGTACTTTATTTGAATTATTGGGTTGTAATAAAGGCCATTTTATTATTTTGGTATTACTTTAACCATGGTTTATCTAATTTGGATTTCTATGTGAAAATGGTTTTAATTCCAGTACCCTATTTATAAAAGTATGTTTAATAAAGTATTTTCAGACAATTTGTAACTTCTAAAGTTTGCATATTGCTTTAAATGAACATGGTTTTCAAAAATTGAATTCTTTCATGCTTTATGCTAAGTTAATAAAGATTTTCATCCGACTTTCCCCAGTGACATAATCAGATTCGGTCGTAGCGAATGGGCCGGGTTTGGGGATGTTACATTCTAGTTGTGTCATCCATTTTTCTTTGTCGAAAACTGAACTTATCACTACTCGTAGTGTGACGTTCAAACATACCGAGGTTCCTATCTTGCTAGATAGTGGGTCGAGGCCACTTTAACCACTCCTAAACCGAACTAAAGAGCTTATAAGCAACGGGTCGATACCAAATTGGTATTGGTTCTTGTTTACACTTTCGTTCAATCCATTTTCCTTTCTTAACCATTTCGTTCCAAAACCAAATTCCATCTTTTTCTCATCTTACCATTTCGAACTAAAACCAATTCTTTCTTTCACATCTTACCTTTTCATACCATATTCTTAAACCAACTACTATTTTGCCAAAACTACTTCTTTCTATACCAATTTTACTAAGCTAAATAATCATTACTTCTCGAAGACGATTGGGCATCTCACATACAACTCGACTCACCCTGAGGCGGATCGCATCATTTGGTATCAGAGCTAGAATCGAGAAGCTTCGAAGATCGAAGAACACAACGAAGATTAGCTCGTAAGTATTAAAAAATCAAAAAAAATTGTAAACTCAAGTTCTATTTGTGTTATATTCGTGCATTTGAAGTAAAAAAATATACAAGTTAAAAAAAAGTGTTAATTTTTTGCAAGTTGTTGTTATCATTTTTTTCTACTATTACTGATCATCCAAAATCTTTCTACCCTTATTTCATATACCCCAACGCCACACTCAAAACCATTTCAATTTTTCTTTTAGCCTTCCCACAACCATACAATTCATCCCTTGTTACCATTTGAAACCGATCACCTAGACTAAGGTTAAGCCTTGGCGAATCTGCTTACGAAATCACGAGAAAGGTAAAGAGAGGTAAAAGGCACGAGTGTTGTGAGAGCATTAGAGTGTTGAAAAAGATGATCTCAAGTGCAAACACGAGTGTGAGTTCCATTCAAATTTTCTTGTGAGTGACTGGTGAGGATTTGTGGTGAGGTAATATTTTTGTTTTGTTTTTAATCATTTTTTTTCTTTTCATCGATACAATCATGTTTCAAGAAACACTTTCAGAATCAGATTTTTGATATGTGATGAAAGAAATGCATAGAATCGTGAGTTCTAAATTTGACAAACTGCATGAAAGGTTGGACCGATTGGAGGAAAAAGACCATCGGACACGACTTTTCCCAAATCGAGACATGAACTCAAGAACATCACTGAGACACACAGCTGATGACTACTTGAGAAGTGATTTCTATCATGATTCCTATTCATCAAGGAACTCAAGACGAAATGAGGCGAGTCACGAGTTTGAAACCTTTCAAGGTGACAAACGAGAATGTAGGAATTTCTCTTCAAGTGCCTCAAAGTATTCATCTACAAAGAAGTCCTTACGAAAAAAGTGAGTGTGTTCTGTACTCGTCCATGGAGGCTTATTCACGAAGAGATGAACGCAACTTATATAAAGATTCCTCCACTTCTTTTCAACTAAAAGCCCGTCATTCTAATTCTTCTATGATATCATCTTCTCGTAACAAAAAAGAGACAAAAAGAGATCAAACGAAAAGAGAGGCAAGAAAAGTTGATGTGAGAAAATGAGCGGATCTTAAATGAAATCGAGAGAAGAAAAAAAGAGTTGCGAGAAAAAAGAAAATGAAAAAAAAGAGATCGAGCGTGAAAAAGAACGTGAAAAGAAAAAGAGAATTGAAAAAGAGATTTAGATAGAAGAACAAAAAAAGAGAATAAAAGAAACGAGTGTTCTTGAAGAAAAAGAAACGAGAGAAAAAGATGCAAAAGAGCAAGAAAAAGTGAGGAGTGTTTTTACTAACCATCTCGTGAGTCCTCCTCTTGTTTCATCTTTCCAGGTTTCTGAAGATCTATTCGACAAGCTCCAGCTTCAACACCTTTCGGATGAGAGAAGATTCCAAATGATCGAGAAAGGTAAGATCGGTAATATGATAGATTTGAAGGGTGGCAAAAAGATTTTTACTTTCAGAAATCCTGAAGTTGATGTGTTTCTTGGTGAGTCAATATCCAAACGGCTACTACAATGCGATAGTGGATGTCCAATTCACAATTTGATTAGTCTGATTTTGGTATTGATGAGCATTCTGTGACTTGTTATGGAAAAATCGCATACTTAAACAAGGTTGTACACATGAGACTTGTTAAGTATGAATGTTTGACTATATGCATGCCTAAATTCCCTTTGATTCAGCATATACAAACTTTTAATGTGTGTGTTAAAGATAACCCACATGCAAATCTTGACTTGTTTAATTGTAATTGTTATGTGAGATCTTTAAGTTTTTGTGTGAACTCGTTTTGTATAAGCTTGCCCTTTCGGATGAATTGTAAAAGCTATAATTGTTTGAATGATTATATGCTTAAGTATTGCATGATTGAAGTGAGTGAGCTGTTGACAAAAGAAAAGTGATACGATCTGCCTCGGGGTGAGTCGAGTCGTATGTGAATTGCCCGACCGTCTACGAGGAGAGGTTGAGTCTATGGGAAAAATAATAGAAAATATGGCTAAGTTGCAGAAGCTTTGAATAGGTTTGCTTTAGAAATGGATTTAGGAATGGAGGTGAATAAGTATTAGAGTTGATTTAGATAATGAGAAGGATAGGTTCGGCTAGAATTAAGAAAGGAAGAAGGTGTTTAGAGATGGCTCAGTTTGAATAGGAATGAATGAAGATGGATAAATGATAGATACGTAATAGTTTGATGGTGATGGAAAATTGGTCTTAAACTTGAAACGATTCAACACTAAAAGTGTCACCCCGGTTTTTATATTGTTTAAGGTGGAAGATGGAATTCGAAGATGGACCATGACCCGTTACTTAACAAAAAAAGAACCGATGGTATAAGTGAATGGATGAACAAGTCAAGACGCCACATGCAAGCTTGATAAGTCTAAGAAACTTGTACGAAAAATAGAGAGGAGATAAACTCACTCAAGAACTCAAAGTTCATAAATTTGATTAAGGTTCAAAAGTCTACTCTACAAACTAATAACAAAGTATATATAGTGTTTACATGCGGTTAGCTGAAGAGTCATATGAATTCAGCTTTAATGTGCATTTTAATGGCCTAAATAAAACTTAATCAATAAATAAAAACTCTTGAGTTCCTCCAAGCCAAATAACAGCAACTTTATAACTCCAAATGAGCTGATTTAATGAATTTGAATGCTTTGAAAATGTCTTTTGGTTTCTTCTTTGGCTAGCTGAATAGACTCTAATAACTTAATGAAGTTTTTAAAGCATGAATTGTCCATTAAAGTAGCAAAAATGTTTGGAGTAGTTGGAAGGGTTGCTACTGAAATTTAAAGGAAGTGTAATGCTCCTTTAAACTCCTTTTATTGATGTATAAAGCCTCCTTTGTAACAGCCCCCTCTTTTGTAACCGAAATCACTTGAAATGCCATCTTATTGAATGCATAACAGTCTTTGGATGTAATGGATGTGAGTTGACAAGTCAGCAGCAATTAACACATGTAACCGACACATTAATGCAATTATTAAACTTAAAACAAATTAACAACTAACTTAAATAAATGAACTAACACTTAAGCATCATTTATTCCAGCAACTAGTTTAATTAAGTAAAGCATTATTAAATGAACTTTAACTCATGCAACAATAAATTAACCTAGTAACTAGATTAATTAAAGAAGCAACTATTAAACTAAATTCATTAAAAGAAACTCAATTAATTAAACTAAGATGAGTTGAAATGATGACCATCAACTCCTTTATTAAACTAAGATGCTTAAATGCAAATATTTAAAATGCAAACTAAATAAACAGATGAATTATTTAATGCAAGACTTAATTTAATAAAGCAGACTTAAACTAACATGGGAGTTTCATAATGCAAGTCATTATTTATGATGCATACTAAACTAAACTAACATGAAAGTTACATAATGCATTACTTTATTAAATACAGAACACACAAAGTGCAAGTTAAAATTAAAATATGCAAAACTTATTAATTTAAATAAAACTTAATTAAATTAAAAGTCCTTAAAATCATTGGCCCAATAATCAATCAGGCCTATGAGATGTTTTATCTTGCACTTGGGCCCCTTAAGTTTAGGCCACTCTCGATGGCATCAGATGGAGTCGAACCATGATGCTACTAGGATCGCATACCCCCTCTTGAAAGCGGTTCGTCCTCGAATATAGCTGATGGTTCTCTCGAACAGAATTCCTTTTGCTTGGCTTCCCTCGATCGAATGGGGCGGATAGTAATCGGGTCACCTGAAAAGGATAACCATGAGTTAACAAGAAATGTTTCAAACAAATTTGTAATCCAAATGTAAGCAAAACAAAACAAGTAAATCGTATGCGAATGGGCAAAATCAAGTAATCATACAAAAGAGATAATGACTTGTCAAAAGTTTGAAACAAAGTGGATATGTTTTAAAGCATTCAAACATCTCAATTTGTTTCCACAAGCCATGATGGGATCTCGAATAATGATTCAAATGATAGACATAATCATCACAAGCAGGTAGTTGAAAAGACTCACATGATTCATAAAATTGCACAATCATACCTTGCATTAGACGGCCAACTATAGACTCTCTCACACACGAATTATAAAAATTATCAAACACAAGAATCTTTTTATCAACCAACAAGACAGATAGATCATAAATAGGCAAAATGGAACATTTAAGCTTATCATGATCTAAATGTTTTACAACAACCAAGTCATCAACGCAAAGCTTATCACCATACGAGGAGAACGAAAACGTTTCAAAGTTTTCAAGCTTCGTACCTTTAGGCGCAGAAAGATAAGGGTCAATTTTACCTTGCTTCATTAAAACAAATCTTCTCTCCTCGGGGTTGTAGTGTAGTCAAGGCTTCGCATTCGAATCCACCTTTTTCGAACGAAACGCGGACTTCATATACAACCATAGAACTTGTTTAAGGAATGAATTAAAATTGAAAGCAAAGTTATCAAATTCTGTTACCTTATTCATGAACCAAGGATCAAGCAGATAGAAATTATTCGTAAAAATCGATGAAACTTGATTTTCTCACAAAATGTTCCAAAACATATTCCCGGTTTAAACACATGTGTTTGATTATTTAAGTCAAAATATAACAACGATTTTGTTAAATCAAACATGTTAATCCAAAAAGATGTTTGCATACACGGCAACATATAATCAAAACTCTTTGCAATCATCGAAACAGAATTGCACAAATTCAAAGATTTTTCAAGAGGTAGAAACTGATTCTCGAAATCACAATATTCAAACAATTTATTTGCTTTTCATGAAAACTCGTCATTTTGCAAAATCAAATGGGTTTGTCGAACAGAACGAAAGATATCAACCACATTCAAAAAGTTAATCAGAGGAGAATAAGGGAAGCTTTTAAAAACTAAGTCACCAGAAATTTCATTGACAAATTTCACATCAGTTTGCCGTGACTCGTTTAAAAATTCCTTACCTCGCTTACCTTCGGGCTCGTAACTTTACCTTGACTGATCATACGGAGACCTCGTTCTTTCAGAAGGTATTGTAGTTGAAAATTATCGTTACTTGGCTTCTCAGAATCCTGAAAAGAAGAAATAGGACAAGAACAATCTTCAAATGTGTTAGTTGAATTAACACTCACTTTTTCTTACTCATTTTGTTCTTTTCTTTCTTTTTCTGATTCGAGTTCTTTTCTTTCTTTTTCAATGCTTTCTTTTTTCCACTCTCACTTACTTTTTCAAATTCTTTCTCATTCTTATTTTCACTCTCGTTATCTCTTTTTGTTCTTTTTCCTTTTCAATGGCTTTTTCAAAGGCTTTTTCGAGCTCTCTCAAAACTCGCTCATTTTCTCTCTTACTTGCCTCTCTTCTCTTTTTATTTCTTTTTCCTTGTCTTCTTTTTCTTTTCTTTTCTTTGTTTCTTTTCTATTACATGATGTTACAAAAGAATCATGATAACAAGGATTTCTAAAAGAAGGAAATTTATTTATATTTGGTTCACGAACATTTCTTCGAGAAGAATACTCCATGGATGTTTTCTTTGAAGTTCTTGAAGAAGTATATCTATCATCTCGAAAGTCATCTCGAAAGGATTCAAAATCAAGATCGGTCTCTTTTCGTCTTGGATTCCTTGATAAAAAAGAATCTCAATCAGACCCTCTTTTCGAATAGGATTCATAACATGAGTCTTTTTGTCTCGAAGTCGTTGGCGAAAAATAATCATGATGGGTCTTCTTCTTGAAGTGGTAATCAGGGGTATATCTTCGTGGGGTTCTCAGCTCCGTTTTTCGACTTGAAGAAACTCGTTCATAGGGGTCTCTTTGTTCCACACGATTTAATCTCTCGTGCAATTTGTCAAATTTCAAATTCACCATGGTTCGCATTTCTTGCACCAAATATTGGAACTTCGATTCGATAAACTCTTCGCGAGACATGATTTTTGGTTTGCTGAAAAGAGATATGTTAAAAGAACAAAAATCAAAAGATTAAGTTCCTCACCACAAATACTTACAAGTTCGCTCACAAAGAAAAAAGTCACTCACACTCGTGTTTCACTCAAATATGGATTTTTTCTCTGATGTAAGCACTCGTGCCTTTTACCGCTCGACTCTCTCTCGCAAATTCGTAGTTTGTCTCGAAAGACCTATTTGCTTGCTCGGGGTCAGCTTCAAAGGTTTAACAAAGGATAAGAATTTGGTGTAAGGTAGGCTGAACAAAGATATTTTCGGGTAGAAGTGTGGCGTTTGGGTGATAAAGGTAATACCAAATGATGGTAGGAAGATTTTGAAGATCGGGGTAGAAGAGCTGAAAATAATGATGGCTTTGGATTCAAAGACAAATGAGAAAAACGAGAAAGAAACTTGCAAAACAAATTTCACACATTTTTTTATTTTCGTATTTTTTTCTTTTTTTTTCACTTCAAATGCATGAAAATAATACAAAGAACACATTAAATATAATTTGAATTTTTTTTGAATTTCAAATTTTTTTAGTTCTTCATGAACCTACTTCCGGAATTGATCTCAAACATCGGCGCTCCTCATTTTTATAGCTTTGATACAAAATGATACAATTCACCTCAGGGTGAGTTGAGTCGTATGTGAATTGCCCGATCGTCTACGAGGAGAGGTTGAGTCTACGGGAAAAATAATAGAAAATATGGCTAAGTTGCAAAAGCTTTGAATAGGTTTGCTTTAGAAATGGATTTAGGAATGGAGGTGAATAAGTATTAGAGTTGATTTAGATAATGAGAAGGATAGGTTCGGCTAGAATTAAGAAATGAAGAGGGCGTTTAGAGATGGCTCGATTTGAATAGGAATGAATGAAGATGGATAAATGATAGATAGGTAATAGTTTGATGGTGATGGAAAATTGGTCTTAAACTTTGAAACGATTCAACACTAAAAGTGTCACCCCAGTTTCTATATTGTTTAAGGTGGAAGATGGAATTCAAAGATGGACCACGACCCGTTACTTAACAAAAAAAAGAACCGATGGTATAAGTGAATGGATGAACAAGTCAAGACGCCACATGCAAGCTTGATAAGTCTAAGAAACTTGTAGGAAAAATAGAGAGGAGATAAACTCACTCAAGAACTCAAAGTTCATAAATTTGATTAAGGTTCAAAAGTCTACTCTACAAACTAATAACAAAGTATATATAGTGTTTACATGCGGTTAGCTGAAGAGTCATATGAATTTAGCTTTAATGTGCATTTTAATGGCTGAAATAAAACTTAATCAATAAATAAAAACTCTTGAGTTCCTCCAAGCCAAATAACAGCAACTTTATAACTCCAAATGAGCTGATTTAATGAATTTGAATGCTTTGAAAATGTCTTTTGGTTTCTTCTTTGGCTAGCTGAATAGACTCTAATAACTTAATGAAGTTTTTAAAGCATGAATTGTCCATTAAAGTAGCAAAAATGTTTGGAGTAGTTGGAAGGGTTGCTACTGAAATTTAAAGGAAGTGTAATGCTCCTTTAAACTCCTTTTATTGATGTATAAAGCCTCCTTTGTAACAGCCCCCTCTTTTGTAACCGAAATCACTTGAAATGCCATCTTATTGAATGCATAACAGTCTTTGGATGTAATGGATGTGAGTTGACAAGTCAGCAGCAATTAACACATGTAACCGACACATTAATGCAATTATTAAACTTAAAACAAATTAACAACTAACTTAAATAAATGAACTAACACTTAAGCATCATTTATTCCAGCAACTAGTTTAATTAAGTAAAGCATTATTAAATGAACTTTAACTCATGCAACAATAAATTAACCTAGTAACTAGATTAATTAAAGAAGCAACTATTAAACTAAATTCATTAAAAGAAACTCAATTAATTAAACTAAGATGAGTTGAAATGATGACCATCAACTCCTTTATTAAACTAAGATGCTTAAATGCAAATATTTAAAATGCAAACTAAATAAACAGATGAATTATTTAATGCAAGACTTAATTTAATAATGCAGACTTAAACTAACATGGGAGTTTCATAATGCAAGTCATTATTTATGATGCATACTAAACTAAACTAACATGAAAGTTACATAATGCATTACTTTATTAAATACAGAACACACAAAGTGCAAGTTAAAATTAAAATATGCAAAACTTATTAATTTAAATAAAACTTAATTAAATTAAAAGTCCTTAAAATCATTGGCCCAATAATTAATCAGGCCTATGAGATGTTTCATCTTGCACTTGGGCCCCTTAAGTTTAGGCCACTCTCGATGGCGTCAGATGGAGTCGAACCATGATGCTACTAGGATCGCATACCCCCCTCTTGAAAGCGGTTCGTCCTCGAATATAGCTGATGGTTCTCTCGAACAGAATTCCTTTTGCTTGGCTTCCCTCGATCGAATGGGGCGGATAGTAATCTGGTCACCTGAAAAGGATAACCATGAGCTAACAAGAAATGTTTCAAACAAATTTGTAATCCAAATGTAAGCAAAACAAAACAAGTAAATCGTATGCGAATGGGCAAAATCAAGTAATCATACAAAAGAGATAATGCCTTGTCAAAAGTTTGAAACAAAGTGGATATGTTTTAAAGCATTCAAACATCTCAATTTGTTTCCACAAGCCATGATGGGATCTCGAATAATGATTCAAATGATAGACATAATCATCACAAGCAGGTAGTTGAAAAGACTCACATGATTCATAAAATTGCACAATCATACCTTGCATTAGACGGCCAAGTATAGACTCTCTCACACACGAATTATAAAAATTATCAAACACAAGAATCTTTTTATCAACCAACAAGACAGATAGATCATAAACAGGCAAAATGGAACATTTAAGCTTATCATGTTTTAAATGTTTTACAACAACCAAGTCATCAACGCAAAGCTTATCACCATACGAGGAGAACGAAAACGTTTCAAAGTTTTCAAGCTTCGTACCTTTAGGCGCAGAAAGATAAGGGTCAATTTTACCTTGCTTCATTAAAACAAATCTTCTCTCCTCAGGGTTGTAGTGTAGTCAAGGCTTCACATTCGAATCCACCTTTTTCGAATGAAACGCGGACTTCATATACAACCATAGAACTTGTTTAATGAATGAATTAAAATTGAAAGCAAAGTTATCAAATTCTGTTACCTTATTCATGAACCAAGGATCAAGCAGATAGAAATTATTCGTAAAAATCGATGAAACTTGATTTTCTCACAAAATGTTCCAAAACATATTCCCGGTTTAAACACATGTGTTTGATTATTTAAGTCAAAATATAACAACAATTTTGTTAAATCAAACATGTTAATCCAAAAAGATGTTTGCATACACGGCAACATATAATCAAAACTCTTTGCAATCATCGAAACAGAATTGCACAAATTCAAAGATTTTTCAAGAGGTAGAAATTGATTCTCGAAATCACAATATTCGAACAATTTATTTGCTTTTCATGAAAACTCGTCATTTTGCAAAATCAAATGGGTTTGTCGAACAGAACGAAAGATATCAACCACATTCAAAAAGTTAATCAGAGGAGAATAAGGGAAGCTTTTAAAAACTAAGTCACCAGAAATTTCATTGACAAATTTCACATTAGTTTGCCGTGACTCTTTTAAAAATTCCTTACCTCGCTTACCTTCGGGCTCGTAACTTTACCTTGACTGATCATACGGAGACCTCGTTCTTTCAGAAGGTATTGTAGTTGAAAATTATCGTTACTTGGCTTCTCAGAATCCTGAAAAGAAGAAATAGGACAAGAACAATCTTCAAATGTGTTAGTTGAATTAACACTCACTTTTTCTTACTCATTTTGTTCTTTTCTTTCTTTTTCTGATTCGAGTTCTTTTCTTTCTTTTCCAATGCTTTCTTTTTTCCGCTCTCACTTACTTTTTCAAATTCTTTCTCATTCTTATTTTCACTCTCGTTATCTCTTTTTGTTCTTTTTCCTTTTCAATGGCTTTTTCAAAGGCTTTTTCGAGCTCTCTCAAAACTCGCTCATTTTCTCTCTTACTTGCCTCTCTTCTCTTTTTATTTCTTTTTCCTTGTCTTCTTTTTCTTTTCTTTTCTTTGTTTCTTTTCTATTACATGATGTTACAAAAGAATCATGATAACAAGGATTTCTAAAAGAAGGAAATTTATTTATATTTGGTTCACGAACATTTCTTCGAGAAGAATACTCCATGGATGTTTTCTTTGAAGTTCTTGAAGAAGTATATCTATCATCTCGAAAGTCATCTCGAAAGGATTCAAAATCAAGATCGGTCTCTTTTCGTCTTGGATTCCTTGATAAAAAAGAATCTCAATCAGACCCTCTTTTCGAATAGGATTCATAACATGAGTCTTTTTGTCTCGAAGTCGTTGGCGAAAAATAATCATGATGGGTCTTCTTCTTGAAGTAGTAATCAGGGGTATATCTTCGTGGGGTTCTCAGCTCCGTTTTTTGACTTGAAGAAACTCGTTCATAGGGGTCTCTTTGTTCCACGCGATTTAATCTCTCGTGCAATTTGTCAAATTTCAAATTCACCATGGTTCGCATTTCTTGCACCAAATATTGGAACTTTGATTCGATAAACTCTTCGCGAGACATGATTTTTGGTTTGCTGAAAATAGATATGTTAAAAGAACAAAAATCAAAAGATTAAGTTCCTCACCACAAATACTTACAAGTTCGCTCACAAAGAAAAAAGTCACTCACACTCGTGTTTCACTCAAATATGGATTTTTTCTCTAATGTAAGCACTCGTGCCTTTTACCGCTCGACTCTCTCTCGCAAATTCGTAGTTCGTCTCGAAAGACCTATTTGCTTGCTCGGGGTCAGCTTCAAAGGTTTAACAAAGGATAAGAATTTGGTGTAAGGTAGGCTGAACAAAGATATTTTCGGGTAGAAGTGTGGCGTTTGGGTGATAAAGGTAATACCAAATGATGGTAGGAAGATTTTGAAGATCGGGGTAGAAGAGCTGAAAATAATGATGGCTTTGGATTCAAAGACAAATGAGAAAAACGAGAAAGAAACTTGCAAAACAAATTTCACACATTTTTTTATTTTCGTATTTTTTTCTTTTTTTTTCACTTCAAATGCATGAAAATAATACAAAGAACACATTAAATATAATTTGAATTTTTTTTTGAATTTCAAATTTTTTTATTTCTTCACGAACCTACTTCCGGAATTGATCTCAAACATCGGCGCTCCTCATTTTTATAGCTTTGATACAAAATGATACAATTCACCTCAGGGTGAGTTGAGTCGTATGTGAATTGCCCGATCGTCTACGAGGAGAGGTTGAGTCTACGGGAAAAATAATAGAAAATATGGCTAAGTTGCAAAAGCTTTGAATAGGTTTGCTTTAGAAATGGATTTAGGAATGGAGGTGAATAAGTATTAGAGTTGATTTAGATAATGAGAAGGATAGGTTCGGCTAGAATTAAGAAATGAAGAGGGCGTTTAGAGATGGCTCGATTTGAATAGGAATGAATGAAGATGGATAAATGATAGATAGGTAATAGTTTGATGGTGATGGAAAATTGGTCTTAAACTTTGAAACGATTCAACACTAAAAGTGTCACCCCAGTTTCTATATTGTTTAAGGTGGAAGATGGAATTCAAAGATGGACCACGACCCGTTACTTAACAAAAAAAGAACCGATGGTATAAGTGAATGGATGAACAAGTCAAGACGCCACATGCAAGCTTGATAAGTCTAAGAAACTTGTATAAAAAATAGAGAGGAGATAAACTCACTCAAGAACTCAAAGTTCATAAATTTGATTAAGGTTCAAAAGTCTACTCTACAAACTAATAACAAAGTATATATAGTGTTTACATGCGGTTAGCTGAAGAGTCATATGAATTTAGCTTTAATGTGCATTTTAATGGCTGAAATAAAACTTAACCAATAAATAAAAACTCTTGAGTTCCTCCAAGCCAAATAACAACTTTATGACTCCAAATGAGCTGATTTAATGAATTTGAATGCTTTGAAAATGTCTCTTGGTTTCTCCTTTGGCTAGCTGAATAGACTTCAACAACTTAATGAAGTTTTTAAAGCATGAATTGTCCATTAAAGTAGCAAAAACGTTTGGAGTAGTTGGAAGGGTTGCTACTGAAATTTAATGGAAGTGTAATGCTCCTTTAAACTCCTTTTATTGATGTATAAAGCCTCCTTTGTAACAGCCCCCTCTTTTGTAACCGAAATCACTTGAAAAGCCATCTTATTGAATGCATAACAGTCTTTGGATGTAATGGATGTGAGTTGACAAGTCAGCAGCAATTAACACATGTAACCGACACATTAATGCAATTATTAAACTTAAAACAAATTAACAACTAACTTAAATAAATGAACTAACACTTAAGCATCATTTATTCCAGCAACTAGTTTAATTAAGTAAAGCATTATTAAATGAACTTTAACTCATGCAACAATAAATTAACCTAGTAACTAGATTAATTAAAGAAGCAACTATTAAACTAAATTCATTAAAAGAAACTCAATTAATTAAACTAAGATGAGTTGAAATGATGACCATCAACTCCTTTATTAAACTAAGATGCTTAAATGCAAATATTTAAAATGCAAACTAAATAAACAGATGAATTATTTAATGCAAGACTTAATTTAATAACGCAGACTTAAACTAACATGGGAGTTTCATAATGCAAGTCATTATTTATGATGCATACTAAACTAAACTAGCATGAAAGTTACATAATGCATTACTTTATTAAATACAGAACACACAAAGTGCAAGTTAAAATTAAAATATGCAAAACTTATTAATTTAAATAAAACTTAATTAAATTAAAAGTCCTTAAAATCATTGGCCCAATAATCAATCAGGCCTATGAGATGTTTCATCTTGCACTTGGGCCCCTTAAGTTTAGGCCACTCTCGATGGCGTCAGATGGAGTCGAACCATGATGCTACTAGGATCGCATACCCCCCTCTTGAAAGCGGTTCGTCCTCGAATATAGCTGATGGTTCTCTCGAACAGAATTCCTTTTGCTTGGCTTCCCTCGATCGAATGGGGCGGATAGTAATCGGGTCACTTGAAAAGGATAACCATGAGTTAACAAGAAATGTTTCAAACAAATTTGTAATCCAAATGTAAGCAAAACAAACAAGTAAATCGTATGCGAATGGGCAAAATCAAGTAATCATACAAAAGAGATAATGCCTTGTCAAAAGTTTGAAACAAAGTGGATATGTTTTAAAGCATTCAAACATCTCAATTTGTTTCCACAAGCCATGATGGGATCTCGAATAATGATTCAAATGATAGACATAATCATCACAAGCAGGTAGTTGAAAAGACTCACATGATTCATAAAATTGCACAATCATACCTTGCATTAGACGGCCAACTATAGACTCTCTCACACACGAATTATAAAAATTATCAGACACAAGAATCTTTTTATCAACCAACAAGACAGATAGATCATAAACAGGCAAAATGGAACATTTAAGCTTATCATGATCTAAATGTTTTACAACAACCAAGTCATCAACGCAAAGCTTATCACCATACGAGGAGAACGAAAACGTTTCAAAGTTTTCAAGCTTCGTACCTTTAGGCCCAGAAAGATAAGGGTCAATTTTACCTTGCTTCATTAAAACAAATCTTCTCTCCTCGGGGTTGTAGTGTAGTCAAGGCTTCGCATTCGAATCCACCTTTTTCGAACGAAACGCGGACTTCATATACAACCATAGAACTTGTTTAAGGAATGAATTAAAATTGAAAGCAAAGTTATCAAATTCTGTTACCTTATTCATGAACCAAGGATCAAGCAGATAGAAATTATTCGTAAAAATCGATGAAACTTGATTTTCTCACAAAATGTTCCAAAACATATTCCCGGTTTAAACACATGTGTTTGATTATTTAAGTCAAAATATAACAACGATTTTGTTAAATCAAACATGTTAATCCAAAAAGATGTTTGCATACACGGCAACATATAATCAAAACTCTTTGCAATCATCGAAACAGAATTGCACAAATTCAAAGATTTTTCAAGAGGTAGAAATTGATTCTCGAAATCACAATATTCGAACAATTTATTTGCTTTTCATGAAAACTCGTCATTTTGCAAAATCAAATGGGTTTGTCGAACAGAACGAAAGATATCAACCACATTCAAAAAGTTAATCAGAGGAGAATAAGGGAAGCTTTTAAAAACTAAGTCACCAGAAATTTCATTGACAAATTTCACATCAGTTTGCCGTGACTCGTTTAAAAATTCCTTACCTCGCTTACCTTCGGGCTCGTAACTTTACCTTGACTGATCATACGGAGACCTCGTTCTTTCAGAAGGTATTGTAGTTGAAAATTATCATTACTTGGCTTCTCAGAATCCTGAAAAGAAGAAATAGGACAAGAACAATCTTCAAATGTGTTAGTTGAATTAACAATCTTCAAATGAAGTATTATTAAATGAACTTTAACTCATGCAACAATAAATTAACCTAGTAACTAGATTAATTAAGGAAGCAACTATTAAATTAAATTCATTAAAAGAAACTCAATTAATTAAACTAAGATGAGTTGAAATGATGACCAACAACTCCTTTATTAAACTAAGATGCTTAAATTCAAATATTTAAAATGCAAACTAAATAAAAAGATGAATTATTTAATGCAAGACTTAATTTAATAATGCAGACTTAAACTAACATGGGAGTTTCATAATGCAAGTCATTATTTATGGTGCATACTAAACTAACATGAAAGTTACATAATGCATTACTTTATTAAATGCAGAACACACAAAGTGCAAGTTAAAATTAAAATATGCAAAACTTATTAATTTAAATAAAACTTAATTAAATTAAAAGTCCTTAAAATCATTGGCCCAACAATCAATCAGGCCTATGAGATGTTTCATCTTGCACTTGGACCCCTCAAGTTTAGGCCACTCTCGGTGGCGTCGGATGGAGTCGAACCATGATGCGACCAGGATCACATCATACCCCCCACTTGCTGTTTTTGAAAATGTGTGATCAAAATCACGTGTTCAAACCCGGAGAACGTTTTTCTAAGTTGTTAAGGAAAGGTCAAAATCAAATTTTTTATTCTGGTTGGTTGCTATCAATGAATTCCCTGTTTCGTAATGATAAGGTAAGATCCACTTCTACTTTTGATCCTGGCATCGATTCAGCATGTCCTTTCAAGTTCATCAATTATGGTGTGACACTTTGAGAAGTGCGAGTTGTTTTTCTCCTACAAATCAGGTCAGTTTGAGTAAAGAACTTCGACTTTACTATCTCTCCAAAGAGAGGAGGTTTACACTGATTGAAAAAAGTACTGTTCAAATCGATTCCCATCCATTCATTCATGTGGGTAAACAAGGTGAGTTTTCTATATCCTTTAAGACTTAACCATTCCCTTCGATCATTGATGGAAACATTGTTGATTTCTTGTTTTCTGAAACGCATTCGTACTTTGACGAGGTTTATTGTCCTTCTTTGAGTAGTAATGGATTGTTTGTTTTGAAAGAAGATAATGAGAATATTACTCAAAAAGGTTGTGCTGTTGATATGCATTCCTTGATTTATTGCATGAATTGAATTTGTTTAAATAACAATTTGCGGGTGCAATTTGAGATGATCAAATGTTTCAAAACATGTGTGTTTCTGATTCAATTATGTGATAAGGCATTAACTTGTAAAAAGTTTTGTTCAATTTATTGTGACGATAGTGTATGGAAGTTGCCTTTTGATATGAATCATGAATGTTCTGAACGAAAGATGCTTGGATTACATGTTTGTTTGGAAGCATTATTAATGTATTTTGATTACCATTTGAGATTGACTCATAAGCCTTTCTTGTTATCGAATATGAATAATCATTTTGAAAAGGTAAGGTTCATCCATTATTTTGAGAACGGTAATCGATCAAGTGTTCGAGTATGCACCAAGACTTCAAAAAGGAATTGTTCATTCTTGCTTCACCATTTTATTACTCTTTGTCTTTTTGATGATGGCAATATTCTCGTGTGTCAAGCTATGAATAAAGTCTTGGAAAATTTTTCTTGGTTTAACTTTCATTATGTCACTAATTCGTTTTATTCTTCTGTTGGTGACGATGTGAGGTGGTACCCTCTTAAAGAGGGAGGGCCTACAAATAATCTGATTTGTGATATAGAAAATTTTTTTCGAGCAAGAGGCCCGATTTGAGGACAAATCATCTTCAAGAGGGAGGGTATGATGCGATCCCGGTCGCATCATGTTTCGATACATCTCGACGACATCAAGATTGGCCTAAACTCGAGGGGCCCAAGTGCAAAATGAGACGTTTAATTTCAGGTTGTTAATAAATTGAGTTGTTGGACTTTATTTTTAATTAAGTTGCTTGAATAAATTACTTATCTTAGTTAATTGAGTTCATTCTAGTTAATTGAGTTCATCTTAGTTAATAACTCATCTTAGATTAATAAATGAGTTGCTGGTCATCATTTCAACTCATCTTAGTTTAATTAATTGAGTTTCTTTTAATGAATTTAATTTAATAGTTGCTTCATTAATTAATCTAGTTACTAGGTTAATTTATTGATGCATGAGTTAAGTTCATTTAATAATGCTTTACTTAATTAAACTAGTTCCTAGAATAAATGATACTTAAGTGTTAGTTTATTTATTTAAGTTAGTTGTTAATTTGTTTTAAGTTTAATAATTGCATTAATGTGTCGGTTACATGTGTTAATTGCTGTTGACTTTTCAACTCACATCCATTACATCTAAAGACTGTTATGCATTCAATAAGATGGCTTTTCAAGTGAATTCGGTTACACAAGAGGGGGCTGATATATAGAGGCTTAATACATCATTAAAAAGTTGTTTTATCAATTAAATAAGAATATTATTCTTCTTTAATTTCGGCAGCCTCTTTGTTTTCAACTTCCATAACCATTGCTTCATGAGTAATCACTACATGCCATCAATTTTCCATCAAGGAGGCTGGTGTCTTTTCGGTTGGTCATGGAGACTTCAAAGGACTATGATAGCAACTTAATTGAAGAAATTATTCACATTGAAGGTGGGAATTACTGATACGGCCACGATCCAGGTCACACCAAGTTCCAACAAAGAGCCATTGGAATTGCCGCAAGGACCCATCACCCGAGCACGAGCAAAACATTTCAAGGAGGCTATTTTGGCCTTGGTTGAGCAAATGTGGAGCAAGTTATTGGCTGGACAAAACGAGGAGAATCGCGCTAACTCAATAAGCCCAATGCGCATGCTTTTGCAAGCTGAAATAATATCACAATCAGCTCATTTAGCTAGTGTTTAGCTTGATTTAATTCATGCATTTTTAGATTTAAATAAAGTTGTTTAGTTTAAATAAATAAGTTGTGTTTAATAAGGGGCTTATTTAAATAATCTAGTTACTAGGATAATTTAATGGAGCAGGAGTTTAAGTTTATTAATTCTGCTTCTATAATCAAACTAGTTGCTTCATTAATTGAAGTCCTTACTTCTAGTTCATTTATTAAGTCAAGTGTTTAATGTGTTTAAGTTACATTAATGTTTAATAAGTGTTTAAATGTGATTAATATGTTTGTTTAATGTGTTTGAATGTAGGAAACTTTTCAGCTGGAAACTGTTACACTCGAGAGCTGTTACAAAGAGTTTAATGTGAATTTTCAAGTGAGAATCGGTTACACACATGGGGAAGCATTATTCATCACTAAAAGAAGCTATTATGACAATTGAGGAAGCATTATACATCTATTAAATTTGGCAGCAGCCTATTCTTCTTCCATAACCGTTTGATGCTTAAAAGATCACACATGAGTTACAAATTTTCATTAAGTTGCTGGTGACCATTCGGCTGCTAAGAGAGCATGAAACCAAGCATTCAAATTCATTAAATCAGCTCATTTGGAGTCATAAAGTTGTTGTTATTTGGCTTGGAGGAACTCAAGAGTTTTTATTTATTGATTAAGTTTTATTTCAGCCATTAAAAATGCACATTAAACTGAATTCATATGACTCTTTAGCTAACCACATGTAAACACTATATATACTTTGTTATCAGCTTGTAGTGAGGACTTTTGGATGCTTTATGAAATTTTTAGATTGTGAGATATCCAATCTCTTAATTCTTCAAGGTTCAAATTGACTTATATATCAACTAGTGGCGTCAATCTGACTTTGTTTCGAACTTATCATCCATTCAGGTGTGGCGTTCAATCCTATACCGTTGGTTCCTATCTTGCTAGATAGCGGGTCTCGATTTTTATCCAATTCAACCATCCCTTTGAAACCTATAGGATTCGGGTCCTTAATCTTCTATTAAGGGTTCTTTCTTGTTTCAACCATCATTCCATTCATCCATCTAATTTTATCCAACCCAATTTGCTGCCAATTACTAAAATATAACCATTTTCCTTTCTTTTAAACAAATCGAAAGATATTCCTTCGTAGACGATCGGGCAAACTCCCATACGACTCAACTCACCTTGAGTCAGATCGTATTAGTTACTTGGGCTAGAATTTTTGAAGTTGAGAATTTTCATTTGAGCTCGTTATTAGCTTCATTAAAAGTGACCATTCAGCTAGCTTCTTTTGATACTATAAATGCATGTAATCAACCTATTGATGGTAACTTTTTGATAATTTGTTAATGATATGCTGCTCAATTTGTGAGGCAAACTTTTTGATACGGGCACGCCCGGGGCACCCACCGAATTTCAAGTTGATGAGCTCAAACCCGAAGTACCAAGTGCCGAGAAGCTGATTTGCACTTTGGTACATTTCCAAATTGAGCCGGATTAGTCCATTTGGGTTCGATTTGAGCTCACTTGTGCTCGCCTCTGCTCTTTGAGCTGATTCGTTAAATTAATGCACCAAATAAATTGAAGTAGTTTTAGCTAGTTAAAATTAGCTCAAGTTAATTTAATTAAATAAATTTGGACATTTAATTAGTAAAGTATTAAATATGTCTTATATTAATGTGTGCTATTAATGTGTCCCTAATTTAGACATGAATTAATTGTGTCTAACTTTAAGACAAGACTTTAATGTGCTTGGTTCTTTTAGACCAATTTAATGGCTGCCGAATTTATAATGCTTAAATATCCTAAGGGCTACCGAATTTAAGGTGTCTAGCTGCCCATTTAATGTGCTGATTTAATGAGCTAAAAGGCTAATTAATTTGCTGCAGGTTTCAATGGCTTGGATGGTATAAACGAGCATGGTTCAGCTTCCCAAAGCTTTTTTTTCGTGAGCAACAAAAGCACCATTAATGTGCTGGAATTTTTCATGCATTCAACATACATTAATGAAGTGTTGGACGGCAGCAACTTAATGACTTGTGGGCAATGCATGGAATGAATTTATGAGGGCTTTTAACTCTTGTCCAGCCACATTTACGTCATTAAAGTGGTTGTCTGCTACATGTTTGCTAGCTGAATTAATGCAATGTTGGAGACATGCATGGGACGGCATTAAAGGCTGATCAGCATGCTTGGTGTGTTCAATTAAGAGGGCTACAAATTTAAGGAGGTGTTTGTTGCATGTTCAAGACACCTGGGCGGCACATTAAGGGCCATGCTGGGTACTTGGTTAGGATGACATTTAAGAGGTTGTCTAGGGACATGAATGGACGAAATTAATGCATTCATGTGCAGCATTTTCTTTTGGCCGAATTTAAGGATTTGTTGGACATACATGAACACCCTTTAATAGATGCTGGCGCCTTTTTCGTAAACATAAAAGGACAGGTTATTAAAATCAGTTGGTGCATCTTGAGAACATCAAAGTAGCTGCTGTTGAAGTTTCCCAAGGGGGCCAATTCGTGGAGTGCAAGAGACATCAGGCTTCTCATTTATTTCAGCAACTTTTGAGCTTAATTGCTGCACATATTCGGCCAATGGACACCCCCTTCAAGAATGGCTATTTCTCTTCTCTAAGGCAACACTTAAACCCAATTAAAAGACCATGGCTGAATGTAGATATTTCCAAACATTATTCAGTCGAATTTCTTTCTTCTAGAAGCAAGACCAATCAGATTTTCAAGGCACTTCAATTAAAGTTCACTTGGCCGAATTTTTTGCAAGCACATGGAAGGCCATATTCAGCCTAATTTGCCAAGGAGTTTAAGAGTTATTATTCTAGAATTTTCCAGCAATTATTAGTTGAAATTAGCTTAGCTATTAAGCTATTTGGTAACTATTCGGCTAGCTCTCCTTAGCCTATAAATATTTGTTAAATTTCATTTGTAAGGTTACAATTTTTAGAACTTTCATCTTTGGACTTTAATCAAATTATATGAACTTTTGTTCATTGAGTGAGTTGATCTCCTCTTCACTTTCGTACAAGTTTCATAGACTTATCGAGCTGTGCTTGTCGCGTCTATCACTTGTTCTTCCATACCGTTATACCACTGGTTCTTACTTCACTAAGTAACGGGTCTTTGGTCCATCTTCGATTCCCATTTCCACCTTAACGCTATAGAAACTGGGGTGACACCTCCGAGTGTTGAATCGTTTCTTGTTTAAGTCCTATTCTCCATTTCCACCAAACTAACACAATATCACCTATCTTTTATCCATCTTCTTTCTAAAATCGAACCTATCCTTCTCCTTATCTAAATCATTCCCACACTTAAACACCCCCATTTCTAACTTCATTCATCTTCTAAACAAATCCACTTAAGCTTCCACAAACTCATCCGTATTTTCCTATCATTTCCCGAAAGGCTTATCTCTTCCTCGTAGACGATCAGGCAACTCCCATACATTTCGACTCTTCCCGAGGCAGACTGTATCACTTTTCTCTATTTTCGTTCAAAGATTTGTTGGCTACCTAGTGTTCTAGTTGTGTCATCCATTTTTCTTTGTCGAAAACTGAACTTATCACTACTCGTAGTGTGGCGTTCAAACATACCGAGGTTCCTATCTTGCTAGATAGTGGGTCGAGGTCACTTTAACCACTCCTAAACTGAACAAAAGAGCTTATAAGCAACGGGTCGATACCAAATCGTTATTTTCGTTCAATCCATTTTCCTTTCTTAACCATTTCATTCCAAAACCAAATTCCATCTTTTTCACATCTTACCTTTTCATACCATATTCTTAAACCAACTACTATTTTGCCAAAACTACTTCTTTCTATACCAATTTTACTAAGCTAAATAATCATTGCTTCTCGAAGACGATTGGGCATCTCACATACGACACGACTCACCCCGAGGCAGATCGTATCACGGTCTTCCTCGATGTTGGCTTGAATCATGGCTATTTCCATCTCTTTGTAGTAGTCGTCCACACTACGATTGCCTTGAGTAAGGTGTTGTAACTTTTGGTACAACTCCTGATGATAGTATGCTGGAATGAACCTTTTGCGCATCAGGGCTTTCATTTCGGCCCATATATTGATTGGTCGCTGATGCGACCCAACTCGAGCAGCCAATGTTTTGCAGTATGATGATCGTGGAAGTCTGAGGAATTAAAGACAACAGGCTGTCGTAGGGTTGTTATGCACTTTGGTGCACGTTCAACTCAGCCCGGAATAGTTCATTGGGCTTATTTCAGCTCATTTAGCTTGTGTTTAGCTCGATTTAGTTCATGCATTTTATTTTGCTGAATATAAATTTTTAAATTAAATATTAGCTTAAAATAAAGGTGTTTAGTTTAAATAAATAAGTTGTGTTTAATAAGAAGCTTATTTAAATAATCTAGTTACTAGGATAATTTAATGGAGCATGAGTTTAAGTTTGTTTAATTCTACTTCTATAATTAAACTAGTTGATGCATTAATTGATGTCTTTACTTTTATTTCATTTATTGAAGTCAAGTATTTAATGTGTTTGAGTTTAATTAGTGTTTAATTGTGTTTAATAAGTTCATTTTAATGTGTTTATTGCAGGTGTTTCTTTAGCTCACAACCGTTACATTTCAAGGCTGTTACAACTTAATTGAAGCGACTTTTTAGGTGATTTTTGGTTACAAATGAAGTGATTGTTACAAGGGATGTTTAATACATCAATTAAGGAGTTTTAAGGAGCATTTTAACTCCTCTTAAATTCGGCAGCAACCTCTTTCACCTACCAGCAGTTTTTGTTCATTTAAGGATGAAAATAAACATTCAAATCACCATTTAGTTGCTGGTGTCTTTTCAGCTAGCCAAGGGACAACTTAAGAGACATTTCAAGCATTCAAGGATGATCATTCAAGCTAAATTAAAGTGAATTCAAGCATGGAGTTAATTGTTACAAGAATATCAAGAGTCTTGAGTTTAATTTCAGTTTTAATTAGCACATTAAGATGTGACCTTTCAGGTAGTTTTTCTTTCCTTATAAATATGTGTAACCAACCATTTTGAGGGGAGTTTTTGAACTTGAATCAAATTTTATGAACTTTGTGTTCTTGAGTGAAATTACTCCTCTCCTTATTCGTACGAATTTTTGGTTGACTTATCAAGTGTGCTTGTGGCATCTCCAAATTCGTTTTTGAACTTATCACTCCTTAAACCCGAGGCGTTCATTCTATCTCTATCTTTCACCTTAACCGTATAAGAATCGGGGTGACACTTTTTAGTGTTGAATCGCTCTTGATTAAGTTCGTTATTCCATCATCGCCAAACTATCTTGTTATCCATTGTTAAATCAAGACATTGATTATTCATTCTACCTATCTTTAATCATTTCTTTCTAAACTGAAACCTTCATCATCCATCTTCCTTTCTATCACCTAAACTGAACCTATTCATCCCAATCTTCTCACTTGCTTCCATTTTCCTTAACCTCCGTTCCTAACTTAAACGAAATATAAAAGAAATTCACTTCAAAGCTTCTGCAAACTTAACTCTTTATATATTGTCTTCCAAAGACGAGATCTCTCCTCGTAGACGATCGGGCACCTAAAGTGGCTCGTGTCATTCGTGAACCCAAGGGCGTATCATTTGGTATCAGAGCTTGAATACGAGGAGCTCCGACGAAGAACGAGAAGTCGAAATTAGGTACGTAAGTTGAAAAAAAATTTGAAATTGAAAAAAATTCCAATTGTATTCAAAGTGTTTTTTGTATTTAATTTCGTGTATTTGAAGTAAAAACAAAAACAAAAAAAACGAAAAAAAGTGTGTTCGAAGATTTTGCAAGTATTTGTTGATTTCTGTTCTTCTCCTCAGCCTCTTAACGTAAAACCATCATTTATCTTCAATTTCGACCCAATCACCCAAGTTTCTATTCACCATCATTTGGTACTATCCATTCTACCCAACGCCACACATTCCTCGAATTAAACCCTTCTATGTTTTTAGCCTACCCAATCCACCCAACATTAACCCTTGTAACCACTTTGAAGCTGACCCTCAAGCTATGATGAGACTTCTAAAAATGAAATACAAATTTGTGAGAGAGTCGAGTGGTAAAAGGCACGAGTGTTTACATTAAAGAAAAAGCCATAATTGAGTGAAACACGAGTGTGAGTGATTTTTCTTCGCGAGTGGCTTTGTGAGATTATTTTTGGGTGAGGTATTTATTTCTTGATTCTTTTCTTAACATTTTTCTTTTCTTTTCATTGATCCACCATGTCTTGAGACGAGTTTTTAATGTTCGAGTTTCAATACTTGTTGAACAAAAGCATGCTCGACCAAAAAATTTCATCAAGTCAAAAAACAGAGTCGAGATCATCACAAAGACACACGTCCAAAGATTATTCGCGAAAAGACTCTTATCAAGACTCCTATTCAACAAGGCCGTCGAGACAAAGAGAAGAAAGCTCCAAGTTTGAGACTCTTCGAGACAATGAATGAGAAAGCATGAGTTATTCCTCGTACACTTCAAAGATGTCACACACGAAGAATCTTTCACGAAGAATTGATTGTGATATCTATGAGAATATTTCCTCTTTCTTTGAGCCAAACCCTTATATTTTTGATCCCTATGTATCATCCTCGAGTTGTAATAATAAAAGTGAAAACGAGAAAGAAAGAGAAGAAAAAGAAAGAGAAATTGAAAAAGAAAAAGAGAAAGAATTTGAGAAAGAAAATGAGAGTGAGAAAAAAGAGAAAACTGAAAAAGAAACAAAAGAAGTCGAGTTAGAAAAAGAAACAAAAGAACAAGAAGAGCAAGAAAAAGTGAGCGTTGATTCAACTGACGCATTTGAATTTTGTTCTTGTTCCGTTTCTTCTTTTCAGGTTCCCGAAAGGTGATTTTCAACTTCAATAATACCTTTTCGATGAAAGACGCTTTCGTATGATCAGCATAAGGTTAAAGAAGAAATCGAACCACACAAGTCCTAAGGTAAGTGAGGTAAGGAATTTTTAACAACTGAGTCATGGCGAGCAGGTTTGAACATTGTTGAAAATGACTTAGTTTTAAAAAGCTTCCCTTATTCGCATCTGATTAATTGCTCTTCTTTGAATGTGGCTGATTTCGTTCGGTCCAATCGACAAACACGAAACATGAACTTGCAAAATAACGGGTTTTCACGAAAAGCGATTAAATTGTTCGATTGTGGTAATTCCGTGAATCAATCACTATTTTGTGAAAAATCCTTGTTTTGTTGCAAATCTGTTTCGATGACTGTAAAAAGTTTTGATTGTTTGTTTCTGTGTATGCAAAAACCCTTTTGGTTTGGCATGCTTGACTTAAAGACAAAAATAAAACCTTTGCTACACTTTGGAACAAGTCATCAAACTCATGTTTTTAAACCTAGAATCTGTTTGGGTTCGTTTTGTGCAAATAATCCATATTTGTTGAAAGGTTGGTCATTGTCAAAGGGGACGAGATTTGACCATTTTGATCACTATTGTAACACCCCAAACCTGGCCTAGAAGTTAGGCCCAAATCTAGCGTGCCACATGGAAGTGTTTTTCAAAACCATCTTTGCAATTGTTAAAAAACTTGTTTGAGAATTACAGCCTCTTTGTTAAAACCCAAAACACTTAGGCAATTGTGTCTACGTGAAAACATAATTATCTTTAATAAACCTTTTTGGTTGCGAAAGCATATTTGAAATAAACGATTTACGAAAATGTGATGTTTGAAATAGAGTTGCAAAAGCATCTTGAAACATTGCGGAAACGTTGATAAAATACAAGTATTTTTGAGAGATTGATTGATGAATCACAAATCAAGGAATTGAACTTTAAATCCGTGACTTTTGAAAATGTCGTTAATAATTTGAAAGAAAGTTCAAGTTAAATCATATTTGTAAAAGTTTATTTTGAAATCCATTTGTTAATCGATTTTGGAAAACCTTTATTTACGTTTTTAGAAAAATTATCGTTTTAAACAATTTAAGCAAAATAATAAGTATAACAACCATAAAGCAAATAATAAAATACTCTAGATGTAACATCCAAAAAAAAAAAAATTAGGTGTTGTGATAAGAAAACACAATTATGGCAAAGGAATGATGGAGAAGAAAATGGGGGAAAACACAATTATGGCAAAGGAATGATGGAGAAGAAAATGGGGAAAACACAATTATGGAAAATTTTGACTTTTAGGGGAATGGATGTGGATGGTTTTGGCCAAATTTCCTATTTGCAAATCTTGTGTCTTTTTCTCCCAATTTGCTATTTCCATTGCCGAAACCTCCTAGCACAATTGTGCATTATTTTTTTTTTCTTCCAATCTTTCATCTCTTTTGTTTGATCAACTATTCATCTTTTGTTCTTCTTTCTTTGATAGCCGAATCACCTAGCATCCATCCAACCTTCCATCTTTTTTTCTTTTTATCATTCCTTCAACCTTTCTTCCATTTTCCTAAATCGACATTACCATATGATCAAATCTTCTTTATTATTTTCTCTTCAATAGCCGAATTTCTATCATCTTCTATCTTCCCCATTTTTGTGTGTTGGACATCTCTCCTTGATTGAATCGGGTAAGGGCTTCATTTCTACTCCTTTCATTTTCTTCTCTTTCTAGCCGAATATGTATGTTCATCACTATACAGCTATTTCACTTTGTTTCTTATCGAAATATCACTCTCTCCATCACTCTCATATTTGATCAACTCTTTTTCGTAGAGTTCTAGTGGGTGGCCTAATACCAAATCCTTGTTGATTCATTGTAGTCATAAGCCAATTGGTGGGAATCGAGATTATCATCGATTAAGGTAAGGAGTCTTTTCATAGTCAATTCAGTATCGCTATTCGGGTATGGTGTTAATCGAATTGAAAGTTTGGCTAATCGATTATGTTGTTAGGCACTAAATCGCTCGATACTCTCTACTTGTGGATTTTTAAGAAATAGTGGTAAAGTCGAACACCTACCTCTCGTGGTAAGAGACTCAGATTGTTGGTAAGCGGTATAGATTGTTAATCCATCGCAATACTTGGATGAAGTTGTGAATTGGGTTTTGGATTAATTGTTTACCAATTGTATCTTTAGGTGCCACGGAGAATATCGTGTTGCGGATTCCGAATAAGGTGTGTAATCCCGTACTTTCCGTATACATATCTGAAATGGTGGGTAATCTCACACTTCTCTGGAATTTTGCATGAATATTCTGTGATTTAGTCAAAATACCAAAGAAAACCAAAAATCAGCATCCGGGATCACTCGGGCGCGCGTAGGTTCATAGTGGTAACCATGTTTTTGTAATAAAACAGTTTGGGTCAGTTGCAGTGACGTGATTTCAAAAAATCATGAAAAATAGGAGAAAGGGAATTTGAAAGTGAATGAGATATCAAATTAAATCTTACTGTGTCTATTTTGATATGGAAGAAACGAGAAGGAAAAGGAATTCTATATTCTGAGATATTCTAATTTAAGTGAGACTGGTTCTGGTTGACTTCATGGTTTCCTAATCTATTTTTGAAAAATCATATAAAATTGTACAAAGTGAATTATGGGTTATAATTTATATGTATGGATTCCTTAATGAGTCTATTTTATTTAGAAACAAGTGGGGGCAATATATGATAACTGTACAGCGAGATATTTGAAATTAAGTTAAGAGAGGTCAGGATCGTTGGTTAGTGAAACAAGGGAAATTTTAAGGAATAAACTGTACTAATTGGATAAGTCAAAAATTCTGGAAAAATTATAGTAAGAAGATATATGAATCTAGTTTCAAGGAAAATTTACGGAATTAGATTTCGAGATTTCTAACTTGAGTTATAGTCAATTTAGTCAGTACGACGCAGATGGACAGTTTTAAATTTTTATGCCCAAATTAGTAGTTAAGTCTGGATTGCGAGATTACCGAATTACCCTTAGTGGGTACGATTGTCGAATTGAGATATTGCTTAATGGGTCGTTTTGATAAATTGCTATATGGGCCAATTTGATAATTTGCTTTATGGGCCAATTTGATAAATATCTATATGGGCCAGCTTGATAAATTGCTATATGGGCCAATTTAATTATTTGCTAAATGGGCCGATCTAAAAATATGTGAAATGGGCCAAGATAATATTCTGCTTAGTGGGCCAAATTAATAAATTGTTATAATGGGCCATAAAATTTGTAAGAAATATTTGAATGCATTATTATGAATTGTTATGCATTATATACATGAATTGCATAGGATGGGATAATGATGAAGAGAAGTTCTGGTAGCTCTGCTACATAAATCTGGTGGCTTTGCCACAAATCTGAAAAATGGCAATACCATATAAATTCTGTTAATCTGGTGGCTTGTCCACAAATTTGAAAAATGGCTTAATGCCTACTGCTGGTGTGTTGGCGGAGTGGGTAACTAAAGCTCCCCACAGGTGTGTTGGTTGGTACGGGTGGTGTGTAGTGGATGGAAAACTAGGTTTGGGTTGGGAATTTCATATCATATGCATATTATATATGATACATTTATATTATTGTAAACGGGCTTTGGCCCAAATAATTGTTTAATGGATTTTAGCCCAGTGAACAATGGTAAGAGGGTTACACACTATGATACGGCACGAACTGAGCAATATACCCAGCGAGCCAACAAAGGATGAAAACAAATTGTGTTTGAACCGGGAGACTGGGTCTGGGTGCATATGCGAAAAGAGCAGTTTCCAGCTCGACGACGAAATAAATTATCACCGAGAGGAGATGGACCTTTCCAAGTCCTCGAGCGAATTAATGAGAACTCATACAAACTCAATTTTCCTGGTGAATATAATATCAGTGCTAGTTTTAATGTAGCTGATTTAACTCCGTTTGATGCAGGTCCTAACTTGAGGACAAGTCATTTTCAAGAGGGGGAGGATGATACGGGCAAGCCCCATCATGAACTGACCTCGGGCCGAGACCCGATAGTGTTACCTCAAGGACCGATTACGAGGGCTCGTGCGAAACAATTTAAAGAGGCAATTGGAGTTTTGATCCAACAAGCTTGGGACGATGCTAAGACTAGCTCAAACGATATTTCAACTCCGAGTTGCATGCCCCTACGAGCTCACGTTCCGGAAGAAAATCATCTGGCCATTCGGCCTTAGTCAACTATTTAGTTGAAATTAAATAAAATAAATTTGGACATTTTAAATTGTTTTAATTATCTGTTGCTTTTAAATAAGTTAAAATCATTGCATAATTAGTGAGTATTAGTTAATATGTATAAAATAGGACCAAATTAATGGTTGGATGCCTACCCCTTTTTTTTTTTGGCCGAATTTAATATGAGCATTAGATAACCAAGACACATGTTTTAAGTTGCTTTTAAAATTATGGACACTAATGCCGAAATTATTGTTTGTAGGTGCTTAGTTTTAAAAGCCATATTCGGCCACCATTCTCAAGGAACCTTGGGAGCACAAAAAGGCAGCCACAACATGCTTCTTTGTCTCCTACACGTCTCTCAAGGGTGGACAAAAGAATCAACATGCTTTACACGACATTCAAGCCTTCTTTTTGAATGCATGTCTAGGAATCATGCATGGGATTTTTAAAAGATGATTTTTGTGTTCCCAACATGCCTTTTTCCCTTTGCCAACGTACAACATGCCTTTCTTTTCCCAACGTGCATTAAAAATAAGGCAGTCATTGTCATATGGAGGCATGCGTGAGACTCCTTAATTTAGGCATAGTGTTTGCCGAAATTATTGCATGGGGGACAACCTTAAAAGGGGTGCTGAGCATGTGTGGACAATATCTAAAAAGGTGCCAAGTTATTGTTGGTTTGTCTCCAATGTGTCTCCATAGGGAATGTTTTTCACGTTTTCTAGGCACCTAGGATATGGCAAGAATATTCAGTTTCCAAGGGCTGGTATGGGGGTTGGAAAAACTCCTTTTCACACTCCCTAGGCCGAATATTAAAAGGCTCTTACATGGCTCAATGTTTCATGCGTGGGTGGGGATTTTAAGATGGCATGGGGGTTTGAAAATTCCTTTTTTACATGTTCCTAAGCTGAATATTAAAAGGGCCTTACATTCCTTAATGCTCCATGCGTGGGGGGTGTTATTTTAAGATGACATGGGGATTTGGAGAATGCTTTTCACGTTTCCAAGGTACCTAAAACAAGACAAACATGCCTTTTCTCTTTTCCCAAACGGCTATTAAAGAAGGAACATTACCAGCATGCGTGAAACATTGTTCAAGGCGAATGCTTGCTTTAATCCATACTTCCATTGAAGATATCAAAGACCTGATACATGTGCCGCCCAAGAAGCCATGCACGTCCACAAATGCAAATGGCGTGACTATTCAGTTTTCAAGGGAGCTAAGGCTGAAAATTACCTAGGAAAATTAAGCTAATTTTTATAATTTATCAACTAGTTTCCTAGTACTATAAATACCTGAAATTTGCCTTTTGTAAGCACTTTTGAATGAATGATATATCGAAACTCTGTCGAAATTATAAGAGACTTTCTCCAATTTCGTTTTAAGGATTTGTTGGCTTATCTAGTGAGCTAGTGGCGTCAACCTATTCTTTTGATCACCTTCTAAATACCGAGGTTCCTGTCGTATCTTCGATAGTGGGTCGAGGTCTGATATCCATCCAAAAATCAAGCCTTAAGAACTGTACAAGTAATTTGGGTCGATACCATTCGGTATTGGTTCTTACTTGTTTCTTAAGCCTTAAATCGAAACTTATCTTCTATTTTTTTTGATAACTATTCTTCTCTTATCTTCAATTTTTGTATCTCTTGTTTACGACTGGGCAACTAAACATACATCTCGATTTCATCTTTAGACCGGGACTGTATCATCTGGTATCAGAGCCAGGTTAAACCGAGAATCACGAGCCTATGACGACTAATCCAAAGTTGTTACGTGAAGATCTGAAGTAAGTTTAAAAAAAAATTCGATTATAACAAAAAAAACTCGAATATTAAAAAAATTCAAAAAAATCGAATATAAAAAAAATTCGAACAAAGTTCAATATCTCTTCTTCTGCTGTAAACTTCTTCTTTCTCTCTCGACCCAACTTGTCAAACCACCCGAGATTTTTTTTTCTTCCTTCAGCCTACCTTAATACCCAATACATTACAACCCTTGAAACCCGTTTTGTGACTGACCCCTAAGCCCTAATAGGCCTTGGCGAATCCTAACAATGAAATCACGAGAAAGTATAGAGGTAAAAGACATGAGAGTGTGAGCTTATTCGAGGGGAGGTAAAAGCCGAACTAAGAGTGTAAACACGAGTGGAGTGTCATCAAGCTTATTTCTTTCTGAGTGAATTGTGAGGTTTTATTTGTGAGGAATTAATTCTATTACGATGTCACAAGAGTCCGGGCGAAACGCGGAGGAATAACAAGGAAGACAACCGGTTCGAAATGTTCCCGACTTACAAATACAAGCCCACTTGCGAGAGTTGGAAAGGTTACTTGAACGGAGACTCAACTCCCTTGAGGATCGTCTGTTTCAAGTTGAAGCACAAAGACCACGAGAAGTGACTCCTGAAGTTGCTAGACCACTGCGTGGACAGCCTAATCAAAGGCGTGAGCAAAAACGAGAAATTGATGAAGGCATCAATGAGTTTAGTGAAGGTGAAAGTGACCATGAGTCCAACACCAGTGTTGGAAGGACAGACCCCCGAAATCGCTGCTAAAGAGATCGGCGGCTAGAAGACGACGATCTCAAAAATATCAAGTTGACCATTCCCCCTTTCCAAGGTAAGTCAGATCCCGAAGCCTATCTGAAATGGGAAAAGAAGATCGAACTTGTGTTCGATTACCACAATTACTCCGAAAATAAGAAGGTCAAGTTAGCCGCTATAGAATTTTTTGACTACGCCATGATCTGGTGGGATCAGTTGACGATAAGTCGAAGGCGCAACGGCGAACGACCAATCACTACATGGGCCGAAATGAAAGCGATCATGAGACGTCGATTTATCCCTTCTTACTACCACCGCGAGTTACATCAGAAACTCCAACACCTTTCACAGGGGACGAGAAGTGTTGAATATTACTATAAGGAAATGAAGATCGCCATGATCCGAGCCGACATCCAAGAAGAACGGGAAGCTACCATGGCTCGATTCTTAGCTGGACTCAACTGGGAGATAGCAAATGTTGTGGAATTGCAACATTATGTCGAGATGGAGGATATGGTCCACATGGCCATCAAAGTAGAAAAACAATTGAAGCAAAAAGGGGCATCCCGCAGCTATTCCAATCCAAAACCCTCAAAGTGGGGCCAAAGTACAAGCAAGGGGTTTCCCATAAACAATCCGAAAGATTCCACTTTCACCCCTAAGATGAACAAGCCTTTGGCCGAAACAAGCAAAGGCAGAGATCCAGAAGGTTCGAATGCTAGATCGAGGGATATTAAATGCTTCAAGTGTCTTGGCCAAGGACACATCGCAAGTCAGTGCCTGAATAGACGAACTATGGTAATGCGGGCTAACGGTGAGATTGAAACCGAAGACGAAGAAGAATGTGAGTCTGAATCCAATTGAGAAGCTAATGAGGACATAGAACAACCTGTTGAAGGTGAATTGCTCGTCGTGAAGCGAAGCCTCAGTCTTTAAAGCGCGGGAAACAAGGAGCAACAAAAAAATATTTTTCATTCGAGATGCCAGGTGCAAGGTAAGGTTTGTAGCCTTATCATCGACGGAGGGAGTTGCACGAACGTAGTAAGTACCCTCATGGTGGAAAAGCTAGGATTGACAATGTCAAAGCATCCGACTCCATATAAGCTTCAGTGGCTTAACGACGGCGGAGAGCTCAAAGTTACTAAACAAGTCTTAGTATCCTTCAGCATTGGGAAATACTCCGATGAAGTGCTATGCGACGTAGTGCCAATGCACGTGAGTCAATTACTCTTGGGACGTCCATGGCAATATGACCGCCGAGTGATGCACGATGGCTACACTAATCAGTATTCCTTCAAGCATCTTGGAAGGAATGTGACACTTGCCCCTTTAACACCTAAGCAAGTCTTTGATGACTAGCAAAAGCTTAGGATTTCCATTGACCAGTCAAAAGAAAAATGAGAGAGAGAAAAATACGAGTGCAAAAACAAATGAGAGGAAACAAAAGAAAGAAAAAGATGAAGATGAAAAAGAGAGCGGAAAAATGAGTATTCTTGCAAAAGCGAGTGATATTAGGAAAGCTTTGAGTCTAAGACATCCTATGTATTTGCTTCTGTATAAAGAAGTGTTTTTGAACACTAACGATTTACCCGATAATCTTCCTTCTTCTGTGTTATCATTGATTCAGGAATTTGAAGACATATTCCCGGAGGAGATACCAAGCGGTTTGCCACCCATTCGAGGCATTGAGCACCAGATTGACTTGGTGCCTGGAGCGGCTCTACCCAATCGACCTGCGTACCGGAGCAATCCCGAAGAAACCAAGGAGCTCCAAAAACAAATCACTGAATTACTAGAAAAAGGCTACCTTCAAGAGAGCCTTAGTCCATGCGCGGTACCGGTGTTACTTGTGCCAAAGAAAGATGGCTCATGGCTCATGTGTGTTGACTGTCGCGCCATCAACAAAATTACCGTTAAGTATCGACACCCGATACCCTGACTTGATGACATGCTTGATGAGTTAAGTGGAGCACGAATCTTTACAAAGAGTGATCTTAAAAGTGGCTATCACCAAATTAGGATGCAAGAAGGGGATGAATGGAAGACGGCTTTCAAAACGAAGCTAGGTTTGTACGAATGGTTGGTAATGCCGTTCGGTCTTACAAACGCTCCAAGTACTTTCATGCGTCTTATGAATCATGTTTTACGAGCTTTTATTGGAAAATCATGTGTTGGTTATTTTGATGATATCTTAGTGTACAGTAAATCGTTGAAGGAACATGTCCAACATCTACGCGCGATCCTAGAAACATTACAGAAAGAGGTATTGTATGCTAATCTCAAGAAATGTTCTTTTTGTACTGACAAGGTTGTTTTCTTAGGATATGTCGTGAGTGCAAATGGCCTAGAGGTAGACCAAGAAAAGGTTCGAGCCATTCGGGAATGGCCACGTCCTACGACGATCACCCAAGTACGAAGCTTTCATGGGTTGGCTAGCTTCTATCGTCGATTTGTACCCAATTTCAGTACAATAGCTGCTCCTTTAACGAGTGTGATTAAGAAAAATTTAGCTTTCTATTGGGCTGAAGAACAAGAACGGTCTTTTAATGCAATTAAAGAGTGTCTTGTTAAAGCCCCATTGTTATCCCTTCCTGATTTTTCTAAAACCTTTGAAATTGAATGTGATGCTTCAGGTGTAGGGATCGGAGCTGTACTAACTCAGAATAGAAGACCGGTGGCATACTTTAGCGAGAAATTAAATGGAGCTACACTTAATTATCCCGTGTACGACAAGGAAATGTACGCCCTCATAAGGTCACTTGAAACATGGCAACACTACTTGAGGCCGAAAGAGTTTGTAATCCATTCGGATCACGAAGCGCTCAAGTACGTCAAAGGTCAACATAAGCTCAACAAACGGCATGCAAAATGGATAGAGTATTAAGAATCGTTTCCGTACGTAATCAAGTATAAGAAGGGTAAGGAAAATGTTGTAGCGGATGCGTTATCACGAAGGTATACTCTATTGAATTCTCTTGATTCTAAATTACTTGGCTTCCATCATATAAAAGATTTGTATATTGATGATGTTGACTTTGGGACTATATATAATGCTTGCGAAAATGGAGCCTTTGATAAGTTTTATAGGTACGAAGGATTTCTCTTCAAAGAGAACAAACTATGCATACCAAACGGTTCTATTCGAGAATTGCTGGTATTAGAAGCGCATAGTGGTGGCCTTATGGGTCACTTCGGACGAGACAAAACGATGTCAACTCTACAAGAACACTTCTTTTGGCCGGGAATGCGAAAGAATGTTGAACAAATATGCGAGTGTTGTATAGCTTGTAAACGAGCAAAGTCGCGAGTTCAACCTCATGGCCTATACACGCCCCTCCCTATACTGGACACTCCTTGGATCGACATCTCCATGGACTTTATCCTTGGTTTACCGAGATCCAAAATAGGGAAGAACTCGATCTTTGTTGTAGTTGATCGATTTTCTAAAATGTCACATTTTATTCCTTGTGCTAAGACTGATGATGCTGTGCACAGTGCAAATTTGTTTTTTAGGGAAGTTGTGCGTCTACATGGAATCCCAAGAACGATCGTATCTGATCGAGACGTAAAATTTTTAAGTCATTTCTGGCGGACTCTGTGGGGGAAGCTAGGGACGAAACTAATGTTCTCAACCACTTGTCATCCTCAGACGGATGGACAGACCGAGGTGGTGAACCGAGTCCTATCAACTCTGCATAGAGCATTAGTGCGGAAGAATCTCAAAACATGGGAGGAATGCCTGCCTCACATTGAATTTGCTTACAACCGAGCTATTCATTCCGCGACTAAATTTTCTCCCTTCGAGAGAGTTTACGGGTTTAATCCTCTCACTCCTCTTGATCTATTACCATTACCTTCTGATAAGTTTATTCATTCTGATGCTAGGAAGAAGGCGGACTATGTCAAAGAACTGCATAAAAAGGTGCGCGAGAACATCGAGGCAAGAATTGAGCAATATACCCAGCGAGCCAACAAAGGACGAAAACAAATTGTGTTTGAACCGGGAGACTGGGTCTGGGTGCATATGCGAAAAGAGCAGTTTCCAGCTCGACGACGAAATAAATTATCACCGAGAGGAGATGGACCTTTCCAAGTCCTCGAGCGAATTAATGAGAACTCATACAAACTCGATTTGCCTGGTGAATATAATATCAGTGCTAGTTTTAATGTAGCTGATTTAACTCCGTTTGATGCAGGTCCTGACTTGAGGACAAGTCATTTTCAAGAGGGGGAGGATGATACGGGCACGCCCCATCATGAACTGAGCTCGGGCCGAGACCCGGTAGTGTTACCTCAAGGACCGATTACAAGGGCTCGTGCGAAACAATTTAAAGAGGCAATTGGAGTTTTGATCCAACAAGCTTGGGACGATGCTAAGACTAGCTCAAACGATATTTCAACTCCGTGTTGCATGCCCCTACGAGCTCACGTTGCGGAAGAAAATCATCTGGCCATCCGGCCTTAGTCAACTATTTAGTTGAAATTAAATAAAATAAATTTGGACATTTTAAATTGTTTTAATTATCTATTGCTTTTAAATAAGTTATAATCATTGCATAATTAGTGAGTATTAGTTAATATGTATAAAATAGGACCAAACTAATGGTTGGATGCCTACCCCTTTTTTTTTTTTTTGGCCGAATTTAATATGAGCATTAGATAACCAAGACACATGTTTTAAGTTGCTTTTAAAATTACAGACGCTAATGCTGAAATTATTTTTTGTAGGTGCTTAGGGGACATTTTTTTTAAAGCCATATTCGGCCACCATTCTCAAGGAACCTTGGGAGCACAAAAAGGCAGCCACAACATGCTTCTTTTCTCCTACACGTCTCTCAAGGGTGGACAAAAGAATCAACATGCTTTACACGACATTCAAGCCTTCTTTTTGAATGCATGTCTTGGAATCATGCATGGGATTTTTAAAAGATGATTTTTGTGTTCCCAACATGCCTTTTTCCCTTCGCCAACGTACAACATGCCTTTCTTTTCCCAACATGCATTAAAAATGAGGCACTCATTGTCATATGGAGGCATGCGTGAGACTCCTTAATTTAGGCATAGTGTTTACCGAAATTATTGCATGGGGGACAACCTTAAAAGGGGTGCTGGAGCATGTGTGGACAATATCCAAGGTCAAGGTTGGACGGTTTGGGCTTCCAAGGAGTCTTTTTCGTGAATAACAAAGCTTTCTAAAAAGGTGCCAAGTTATTGTTGGTTTGTCTCCAATGCGTCTCCATGGGGAATGTTTTTCACGTTTTCTAGGCACCTAGGATATGGCAAGAATAATCGGTTTCCAAGGGCTGGTATGGGGGTTGGAAAAACTCCTTTTCACACTCCCTAGGCCGAATATTAAAAGGCTCTTACATGGCTCACTGTTTCATGCGTGGGTGGGGATTTTAAGATGGCATGGGGGTTTGAAAATTCCTTTTTTACATGTTCCTAGGCTGAATATTAAAAAGGCCTTACATTCCTTAATGCTCCATGCGTGGGGGGTGTTATTTTAAGATGACATGGGGATTTGGAGAATGCTTTTCACGTTTCCAAGGCACCTAAAACAAGACAAACATGCCTTTTCTCTTTTCCCAAACGGCTATTAAAGAAGGAACATTACCAGCATGCGTGAAACGTTGTTCAAGGCTTGGCTTGCTTTAATCCATACTTCCATTGAAGATATCAAAGATCTGATACATGTGCCACCCAAGAAGCCATGCACGTCCACAAATGCATATGGCGTGACTATTTAGTTTTCAAGGGAGCTAAGGCTGAAAATTACCTAAGAAAATTAAGCTAAATTTTATAATTTATCAACTAGTTTCCTAGTACTATAAATACCCGAAATTTGCCTTTTGTAAGCACTTTTGAATGAATGATATATCGAAACTCTGTCGAAATTGTAAGAGACTTTCTCCAATTTCGTTTTAAGGATTTGTTGGCTTATCTAGTGAGCTAGTGGCATCAACCTATTCTTTTGATCACCTTCTAAATACCGAGGTTCCTGTCGTATCTTCGATAGTGGGTTGAGGTCTGATATCCATCCAAAAATCAAGCCTTAAGAACCGTATAAGTAATTTGGGTCGATACCATTCGGTATTGGTTCTTACTTGTTTCTTAAGCCTTAAATCGAAACTTATCTTCTATTTTTTTTTTATAACTATTCTTCTCTTATCTTCAATTTTCGTATCTCTTGTTTACGACTGGGCAACTAAACATACATCTCGATTTCATCTTGAGACCGAGACTGTATCACACTGAGTTCTTGTAACTCACCCCCTTATTTCTTAACCCTGTAGGTAATACTCGGTGAGGTGGACTTGGGCCATGGATGACTCGGTGGCGGCCATACTTCAGAAATGGTGTTATTAAATTTTAAATTTCTATTTTTCATTATTTTATTATTTTGCTATATTGATTTAAGTTGTAATAATGCCTATGGAGTATTTTATTATTTTCTTTATGGTTGATATACTTATTATTTTGCATAAATTGTTTTAAACGAGAATTTTTCTAAAAACTTAAATAATGGTTTTTCCAAAATCGATTAACAAATGAATTTCATAATAAACTTTATAAATATTTTAACACGAAAGTTATTTTCTCGAACTATCAAACAATATATTCAAAAGTCACGGTTTTAAAGTTCACTAACTTGATTGTTGACTCATCAATCAATCTCTCAAAAATACTTGTATTTTATCTACGTTTCCGTAACAATTTCAAAATACTTCTGCAACTCTTTTTATAAACATCACTTATTTGTAAATCGTTTATTTCAAATACGTTTTGCCACCAAAAAGGTTTTTCTTAAAAGATAATTACATTTTCAAGTAGTTAAAAATTGCTTAAGTGTTTTGGGTTTTAACAAAGAGGCTGAACTTTTCAAACGAGTTTTTTTTTGTGACATGCCAGATTCGGGCCTAACTTCTAGGCCGGGTTTGGGGTGTTACACCAGAGGCCCTATTACAACTTAAACCAAAATAGCAAAATAATAAAATAAACGGAAATAGAAAATTTAAAATTCGATAACACCATTTTGGAAGTATAGCCTCCACCGAGTCATCCATGGGCCCAAGTCCTCACTACGGAGCATTACCTACAAGGATTAAGAAAGAAAGGGGGATGAGTTACAAGAACTCAGTGTGTAACCCACTTACCGTTATCCACTGGGCCAAAATCCATTAAGCCATTATTTGGGCCAAAGCCCTTTTACAATAATATAAATGTATCATATATAATATGCCTATGATATGCAATTCCCAAACCAAACCTAGTTTTCCATCTGCTGCACACCACCCGTACCAACCAACACACTTGTGGGGAGCTTTAGTCACCCACCCCGCCAACACACCAAATGTAGGCATTAAGCCATTTATATCAAATTTGTGGACAAGCCACCAGATTAACATATTTTACATGGCGTTGCCATTTTTCAGGTTTGTGGCAGTGCCACCAGACTTATGTAGCAGAGGTACTAGAACTTCTCTTCATCATTATCCCATCCCATGCAAATCATGTATATAATGCATAACAAATCACAATATAACAACAGTAATTTATTCGGATATTTATTACAAAATTATGGTCCATTAATACAAATTATCAAAAAGGCCCATATAACAAATATCAATCGGCCCATATAGCAAATATCAAATGGCCCATATAGTAAATTATCAATCGGCCCATATAGCAAATATCAATCAGCCCATATAGCAACATATCAATCGGCCCATATAGCAAATATCAATCGGCCCATATAGCAACATATTTCAATTGTAACACCCCAAACCCGGCCCACGAGCCATGACCGGATCTGGTATGTCACGGAATAAAAGAAGTTTGAAAGGTTTGGATTAATAGTAGAAATTTAAAAAATAAAAATAAAAAATTTTGTTAAGGGTATAAAACGGTGTTCGTTAAAACTCAAGTGGGTTGATTTGGTAAATCCGATTGAGTTGAAAATCCTTCTTCCTTTAAAACCATTTGATCATTTAAATTTTAGAACAATAGAGTGATCAATAGCTTAGAAAATTTCGTTACCCGATGGTAACATTTTTGTAAAGGCGTACGAGTACTTATTTTTGAAAACGTTACTTTTAACCGATTTGCATAACCGTTCGTAAGTTCATCAGTTATAATAAAGTAAAAACAACTACCTAACCATCCAAAATAATAATAAGCGGCCATATTACAACCCAATCGAATTGTAGTGAATAATAAACTTAAAACGGGGCAAAATAAAATTTCAAGTCCACAAAACCAACATGGCCGCCTCGAGCTCTCCTCGGCTCCGCATCCGCGCTCTACTCACCTGCAAGATGATATGGGAAGGGGTGAGTCACCAAGACTCAGTCTACAAATCCCCAACCCGGAAATAACACTCATACACAAGATATTAGTATGACATGCAATTATGCAACCCAACCTAGCCATCCATGCTCCTTTTCTACCCCGTGTGGTACCAAACCACTGGTGGTGCCAAACCACTGGTGACTTATAGTCACGATATCCGTCAATACGTGTGGTGCCAAACCACTGGTGACTTATAGTCACGATATCCGTCAATACGTGTGGTGCCAAACCACTGGTGACCCGAAGTCACAATCAAATGATGGGGCCAACCCATCGTGTGATACCAAATCACTGGCGTCGATCCCGTATCTCAAATGTGGGGCCAACCCACGGTGGTACTAAGCCACAGGGATGAGACGCTATGAGGTGCCAAACCTCTGGAGGTACCAAACCTCTGGTGACCGTAGTCACAATGTGTTACCAAAACACTGGTGTCCGTCGACATGAATGGTTCAATGAACCAAATTTGAACATGCATGTATGGCCGAATACATGAATGAAGGCTGATTGTTGGGTTCTCCAAGTAACCATTCAACCAAGAAGTAGCTACCAAATTAAAGACACATTCATGAAGGAGCTAAATGCATGAACAGCATGATACGATCCGTCTCGAGATGAGTCGAAACGTATGCTAGTTGCCCAATCGTCTACGAGGAGGAAATGAAGTCTTCGGGAAAAATAGTCAGAATTTGAGGCTGCCTTTGCGGAAGTTTGAATAAGTACGTTTTTGGCAATGGTTTAAGTTAGGAATGGAGGTTTGAGAAATTAAGGGAACAGTTTAGATGATAAGTTCGGTGGAAATGGATTAAGAACTTAAACAAAGAATCGATTCAACACTATGACGTGTCACCCCGAGTTCTATATTTGTTTAAGGTGGAAAATGGAAGTCGATGATGGACCAAGACCAGTTATCTATAAAGATAAGAACCTATGGTATAAGTTGATGGATGAGAAACGACTAACGCCACAAGCAACGCTTGATAAGTCGAATCGAAACTCATACGAAAGATAGAGAGGAGGATAATCTCACTCAATGAACAAAAGTTCATAAAATATATTCCAAAGTTCAATAAGTCAAAAAGTTCAAAAAGTTCCCCACAATGTGTTGATTACATGTATATATAGCATCATATGAGGCTAGTTGAATGGTCACTTTTAATGAGGCTAATAATGATTTCAAATGAAGAGTCTCAGCCTTTGGAATTCTAACCATATAACTCCCATATTCAATGTGATTAACTCTTGAATTAAATTATTTGTCAAAATCCTTTGAGTTCTCCATGATCAACTGAAAAGTCACCAACCAAATGAAGAGTCTCAACCTTTGGAATTCTAGCCATGTAACTTCCATCTTCAATGTGAGTAACTCTTGAATTAAATTGTTTGCCAAAATCCTTTGAGTTCTCCATGATCAACTGAAAAGTCACCAACCAAATGAAGAGTCTCAACCTTTGGAATTCTAGCCATGTAACTTCCATCTTCAATGTGAGTAACTCTTCAATGAATACATAACAGCCTTTAGAAATAATGGTTGTAAGATGAAAAGTCAGCTGCAATTATCACATGTAACCGACACATTAATGCAATTATTAAACTCTAAATTAAATGAACTAACACTTAAGCATCATTTATTCTAGCAACTAGACTTAAATAAATGAACTAACACTTAAGCTTCATTTATTCCAACAACTAGACTTAAATAAATGAACTAACACTTAAGCATCATTTATTCTAGCAACTAGACTTAAATAAATGAACTAACACTTAAGCTTCATTTATTCCAACAACTAGACTTAAATAAATTAACTATCACTTAAGCATCATTTATTCCAACAACTAGTTTAATTAAGAAAAGCATTATTAAATGAACTCTAACTCATGCATCAATAAATTAACCTAATAACTAGATTAATTAAAGAAGCAATTATTAAATTAAATTCATTAAAAGAAACTCAATTAATTAAACTAGGTTGAGTTGAATTGATGACCAGCAACTCATTTATTAAACTAAGATGCTTCAGTGCAAATATTTAAAATGCAAACTGATTAAACAGATGAATTGTTTAATGCAAGACTTAAACTATCATGGGAGTTTCATAATGCAAGTCATTATTTATGATGCATACTAAACTAACATGAAAGTTACATAATGCATTACTTTATTAAATGCAGAACACACAAAGTGCAAGTTAAAATTAAAATATGCAAACTTATTAATTTAAATAAAACTTAATTAAATTAAAAGTCCTTAAAAACATTGGTCCAATAACCAATCAGGCCTGTGAGATGTTTCATCTTGCACTTGGGCCCCTCAAGTTTAGGCCACTCTTGATGGTGTCGGATGGAGTCGAACCATGATGCGACTAGGACCACATCATAGCAAGTTACAATGGATGGCCGAATGCATGCATGTCTAGCTACATGAATTTGGCTGATCCTTTGAATTTCCTAAAGTGACCATTCGGTCAAGAGACATCTTTTGGAAGCTTCCTTCAAGCTATGGCCAAATTTGGACAAGGCCATTCACCTCCCTACAGCCAAATTCCACCAGCTGAATTGATGCGATCCTGGTCGCATCATGGTTCGACTCCATTCGACGCCATCGAGAGTGGCCTAAACTTGAGGGGCCCAAGTGCAAGATGAAACATCTCATAGGCCTGATTGATTGTTGGGCCAATGTTTTTAAGGACTTTTAATTTAATTAAGTTTTATTTAAATTAATAAGTTTGCATATTTTAATTTTAACTTACACTTTGTGTGTTCTGAATTTAATAAAGTAATGCATTATGTAACTTTCATATTAGTTTAGTGTGCATCATAAATAATGACTTGCATTATGAAACTCCCATGTTAGTTTAAGTCTGCATTATTAATTAAGTCTTGCATTAAATTTTTTTTTAGTTTGCATTTTTAAACCATGCATTTAAGCATTTTAGTTTAATAAATGAGTTACTGATTTTAATTCAACTCATTTTAGTTTATTTATTTGAGTTTTATTGGACTTCATTTAATAAGATGCTTATTTAATTAATCTAGTTACTAGGATAATTTAATGAAGCATGAGTTTAAGTTTTTTTAATTTTGCTTCTTTAATTAAACTAGTTGCTGCATTAATTGATGTCTTTGCTTTTAGTTCATTTATTGAAGTCAATTGTTTAATGTGTTTGAGTTTAATAAGTGTTTAAATGTGTTTAATATGTTTGTTTTAATGTGTTCGTTGCAGGTGACTTTTCAATTGGAAACCATTACATTTAAGAGCTATTACAAATTGATTAAAGAGACTTTTCAAGTGAATTTCGGTTACATTCAAGGGGAAGCATTATTCTTCATTAAAGGGAGCTATTATCATTCTTTTAAGGGAGCATTATACATCATTAAATTTAGCAGCAGCCTCTTTCATCTTCCATAATCGATTGTTGATTAAAGTGATCACATCATGAGTTAATTTTTCATTAAAGTTGCTAGTGTCCATTTGGTTGACCAAGGAGATTTCAAAGGTTTTTCCTAAGCATTGATTAAAGTGATCACATCATGAGTTAATTTTCATTAAAGTTGCTAGTGTCCATTTGGTTGACCAAGGAGATTTCAAAGGTTTTTCCTAAGCATTCAAGACCATTGATTCAGCTGAATTGAAGTGTATTGAAGGGTGGAGTTATTTAGTTTGTTGGCATTCCAAGAGTTTTGAGCTTTATTTCAGTTTATTATTAGCTCATTAAGTTGATCATGTGACCATTCAGTTAGCTTCTTTTAACACTATAAATAGTTGTAATCAGCCTATTGTAGGGAACTTTTAAAACTTTTGAATCTTTATCAAATCTTATGAACTTTGTTCAAAGAGTGAGATCACTGCTCTCTAAATTCGTACGAGTTTCGGTTTGATTTATCAAGCTTGCATGTGGCGTCAATCGTTCTCTTCATTTGAACTTATCACCGAATTGTTGTGGCATTCGTCCATCTTTTTATACCTTCGGTTCTTACTTGTTAAGTAAAGGGTCGAGGTCCATTTTCAATTCCATCTTCCACCTTAAACCAAATAGAAATCGGGGGACACTTTAGTGTTGAATCGTTCTAAGTTAAGTTCACTTTCCCCATTCCATTCTATATCCTACAATCTTTATCTACCTTTACTATCTCCTACAAACCGAACCATTTCAATACCCATCTTCTTTTTTTCTCTTAGTCTAACCTATCCATTTCCTTCTCCAAGTGTCATGAATTTTCTTCATCATTAAGCTGCCCATTGGCATCCCAAGTGGCTGAATATGGACATGGCCATTAGCCTCCTCAAGCATTCATCTTTCCAAGTTTATTGCTCAATCTGGAAGCTGACTTTTCACACCTTCAAGGCTGTTCGCATCCTCCTTCAATGCTGGTATCTTTTTAGCCAAGAATCGCAATTTAATGAGCTCATTTAAGCTCAATTGGGGCCTAGCTACTGTGATGAAGCCATGCAACTTCTCCAAGTGCATTTTTTCTTCTAGAAACCATCCCTTGGGCTTCAATTCAGCTGAATTTATGATGTGAGATGGCCTAGGGTAATCGAGTCATTCACAGTTGTGCCCGATTGTCTACGAGGAGAAGTTAAATCTTCAAAAGAATAGTAGAAAATATGGTTAAGTATGCGGAAGATTTTGAATAGAATTTCTTTTAAAATTTGTTTAAGTTAGGAATGGAGGTTAATTAGTAAGGGAAACAAGATATATGGAGAAATGGGTAGGTTTGGCTAAGATAGAAGGAAAGAAGGTGGGTTTTTGTATGGCTCTATTTTAGTAAGAATGAATGATGATAGTTGAAGTGTAGGATAATAGGTGGGAAGATGGATAAGTAAACTTAAACACAAGAAATGATTCAACAGTATGTCAAAGTGTCACCCCAGTTTCTATTTGGTTTAAGGTGAATGATGGAATTCGAAAATGGACCTCGACTCGTTACTTAGCAAAGTAAGAACAGAAGGTATAAAAAGATGGATGAACGCCACTCCAGGTTGGTGATAAGTTCGAAAGAAGAGAACGATTGACGCCACTAGCTTCGCTAGATAAGTTAGACCGAAACTCGTACAAATTTAGAGAGGTGTAATCTCACTCTTTGAAAAAAGTTCATTCAAGTTGATAAAAATGGCAAAAGTCCTTTTACAATGGAAATGAACAACTATTTATAGTGTTCAGCTAGGTAGCCAAATGGCCTAAGCAAAGACTTAATATCTAAGTAATTAATTAGGCTAGAAAAGGTTAGAAAATTCTGGAAATAAACACTAAATTGTTGGAGCTAAATTCAGCTGAATTGAAGCTCAAGGGACGATTTCTAGAAGAGCAAATGCACTTGGAGAAGTGGCATGGTCCATGGCAGCAGCTAGGTTCAGCCAATTGAGCTTAAATGAGCTAATTAAATTGCAATTCTTGGCTAAAAAGATACCAGCATTAAAGGAGGACGTGAACAACCTTGAAGGTGTGAAAAAGGAGCTGGAAAAGTCTATTGAAGTGTGAACAAGGTCAGCCGATTAGACCTCTGGTGTGAACAGCAAGTATGAATGGAATTATGCTGCTTTGGGAAGACATTTGGCCATGCTTGGGAAAATCAATGTGCATGATACGAACCGCCTCGGGTTGAGTCAAGTCGTATTTAAATTTTCCCGATCGTCTACGAAGGAGTAATATTTATCGTGTTTAAAAGAAAGGAAAAGTGGTTATGTTTTGGTAAATGGCAACCTCTTGGGTTGAAGAAGAATTAGGTATATGAATGGTTTGATGGTTGAAACAAGAAAGAACCCTTAATATAAGATTAAGGACTCGAATCTTATAGGTTTCAAAGGAAAGGTTAAATTGAATTAAAACCGAGACCCACTATCTAACAAGATAGGAACCTACGGTATTGATTTGAACGCCACACCCAAAAGGATGACAAGTTCAAGAACAAATTTAGATTGACGCCACTAGTTGAAAGATAAGTCAATTTGAACCTTGGAGAATTAAGAGATTGGATAACTCACAATCTGAAATTTCATAAAGCATCAAAAGTCCCCTTTACAAGTAAAAACAAGGTATATATAGTGTTTACATGTGGTTAGCTGAAGAGTCATATGAATTCAGCTTTATTATGCATTTAAATGGCTGAAATAAAATCTAATCAATAGGTAAAACTCTTGAATTCCTCCAGCCAAATAACAGCAACTTTATGGCTCCTAATGAGCTGATTTCAATGAGTTTGAATGCTTGGTTTCATGCTTTCTTAGTAGCCGAATGGTCACCAGCAACTTAATGAGAAGTTGTAACTCTTGTGTGATCTTTTAAGCCTCAAATGGTTATGGAAGATGAATAGGCTGCTGCCGAAATTAATGGATATGTAATGCTTCCATCAATGATCATAACAGCTCCCTTTAATGTTAAATAATGCTTCCCCATGTGTGTAACTGTTTTCACTTGAAAAGTCACATTAACTCTTTGTAACATCCCTTGAGTGTAACGATTTCCAGCTGAAAATTTTCCTACATTCAAACACATTAAACAAACAAATTAATCACATTAAAACACTTATTAAGCACTAATTTAACTTAAACACATTAAACATTAGACTTTACTAAATGAACTAAAAGTTAAGACTTCAATTAATGCAGCAACTAGTTAATTTATGGAAGTAGAATTAAATTAACTTAAACTCAGGCTTCATTAAAACATCCTAGTAACTAGATTAATTAATAAGCCTCTTATTAAACACAACTTATTTAATTAAACTAAACACCTTTATTTAAAGCTAATTTAAAAGTTTTTAAAAATAAAAAAGCATGAATTAAATCAAGCTAAACACAAGCTGAATGAGCCGAATATGAGCTTATTTCAACTTGCAAAAACATGCGCACTGGGCTTATTAAGTTAGCCCAATTCTCCTCGTTTTGTCCAGCCATTAACTTGCTCCACTTTTGCTCAACTAAGGCCGTAATAGCCTCCTTGAAACATTTTGCACGTGCTCGAGTGATGGGTCCTTGTGGCAACTCTAATGGCTCTTTGTTGGAACTTGGTGTGACCCGGTTCATGACCGTATCATCCTTCCCCTCTTCAAAGTGATTTGTCCTCAAATCAGAATCTGCATCAAAGAGAGATAGATCAGACACATTAAAAGTTGCACTTATATTAAACTCACCCGGAAGATCTAGTCGATAGGAATTGTCGTTGATTCGCTCCAATACTTGGAATGGACCATCACCAGGCGGTAATAATTTGGACCTTCTTTGAGCTGGAAATCGTTCCTTCCTCATGTGAACCCACACCCAATCCCCGGGTTCAAATATGACTTGCTTTCACCCTTTGTTGGCCTTACGCACATATTGCTCCGTTCGAGCCTCGATGTAATTGTTTCACATAGTCTGCTTTCCTCTCGGCATCTACATTAACAATTTGATCGTTAGGTAATGAGATTAAGTCTAGAGGAGATAAAGGATTAAAATCGTAAACTATTTCGTAATGAGAGAATTTAGTAGCAGAGTGAATAGTTCGGTTATAAACAAACTCTATGTGAGGTAGACACTCCTCCCACGACTTGAGATTTTTGCGGATTATGGCTCGTAGTAGTGTGGATAGGATGCGATTCACCACTTTAGTTTGGCCATCGGTTTGGGGATGACATGTCGTAGAGAATAAGAGCTTCGTGCCTAGCTTACTCCAAAGTGTCCTCCAAAAATGACTTAGAAACTTCGCATCACGATCAGATACTATTGTCTTCGGAATTCCATGCAACCTAACAATTTCTTTAAAGAAAATGTTAGCAATATTAATAGCATTATCAGTTTTTGAACATGCATAAAATGCGACATTTTTGAAAATCGGTCTATGACTACAAAAATGGAGTCTTTTTCGGTTCGAGTTCGCGGTAATCCTAAGATAAAATCCATAGATAAATCAACCCAAGGCCCTTCGGGAATAGGCAAAGGCGTGTAAAGCCCATGTGGGTTAACCTTTGATTTTGCCTTTTTACAAGCCACTCATCGCGAACAAATTTTCTCGACATCTCATTTTGTCCGTGGCCAAAAGAAATGTTCTTGCAGAACTGCCGAAGTCTTTGTAATGCCAAAATGGCCCATAAGTCCACCACCATGTGCCTCGAGTACAAGTAACTCTCGCACGGAACTTTGTGGAATACAAAGCTTACCTTCTCGAAAAAGGAAGCCATCAAACCTGAAAAACTTATCAACAGCAACATGTTCACACAATTTATACACATCTCGAAAATCAGTATCAGAAATATACAAATCTTTCAAAAATGCAAAACCAAGCAATTTTGAATCCAAATGATTTAATAAAGTATATCGACGAGATAGTGCATCAGCCACAATATTTTCCTTACCCTTTGTATATCGAATAACATAAGGAAAGGATTCAAGAAATTCTACCCATTTTGCGTGCCTTTTGTTAAGCTTGTGTTGTCCTTTGATGTGTTTGAGTGATTCATGGTCCGAATGGATGACAAACTCCTTCGGCCACAAATAGTGTTGCCATGTTTCCAATGCCCGGATCAAAGCGTACATTTCCTTATCGTATGTTGGGTAATTCAATGGTGCGCCACTTAGCTTTTCACTAAAATACGCCACGAGCTTTCCTTCTTGAGTCAACACAGCACAAATCCCAATACCTGAGGCATCACATTCAATTTCAAATGTTTTGTCAAAATCAGGTATACAAGTAATGGGGCATTATTTCAATGATCTTTAAGTGAAATAAAAGATTTCTCTTGTTCCTCGCTCCAAAAGAAGGCAGAATTCTTTTTAATCACACTCGTGAGAGATGCGGCCAATGTGCTGAAATTTAGAACAAAGCACCGGTAGGAACTCGCCAAGCCATGGAAACTTCGTACTTGACTTATGCTGGTCGGTCTAGGCCATTCTCGAATAGCTTTCACCTTTTCTTAATCTACTTCAAGTCCTTGAGAGCTAACAACAAATCCTAAGAAAATGACTTTGTTAGAACAAAATGTGCACTTCTTAAGATTAGCATATAATGTTTCCTTGCGCAATGCATCAAGAATAGCTCGTAAATGCTTCAAATGATCATCTAAAGATCTGCTATAAACAAGAATGTCATCAAAGTACACCACACAGAATTTACCAATATAAGCATGAAGAACATGGTTCATTAAACGCATAAAGGTACTAGGAGCGTTAGTGAGACCAAATGGCATTACCAACCACTCGTACAAACTGTGTTTAGTTTTAAACGTTGTTTTACACTCATCTCCCTCAAACATCCGAATCTGATGGTAACCGCTTTTGAGATCGATTTTGGAAAACAATTGAGCACCACTTAGTTCATCAAGCATATCATCAAGACGTGATATTGGATGACGATATTTTATCGTGATTTTGTTTACAGCACAACAATAAACACACATTCGCCAAGTCCCATCCTTTTTCGGCACTAACAAAATTGGAATGGCGCACGGACTAAGGCTCTCGCGGATGAATCCCTTCTCAAGAAGTTCATTCACTTGTTTTTGCAATTCCTTGGTCTCTTCGGGATTGCTACGATAGGCTGGTCGGTTCGGTATGGATGCATCAGGAATGAAGTCGATTTGATGTTCTATTCCCCAAATAGGTGGTAAGCCACTTGGAATTTCGTCGGGAAATACATCTTCAAATTCCTGCAAGAGATAAATAATAGAAGAAGGTAAAGCAGCATCTAACTCATTAATATTCAAATAAGATTCCTTGTACATGAGTACAAGTAGGGGCTACCTCAACATGAAAGATTTTCGAATGTCACTCTCTTTTGCATACACACTCATTTTTGCACTCGATTTTTCATCACTCATTTTTTTCTCTTGATCTTTATTCTTGTCTCTCATTTTTACCTCTTGTTTCCCTTGTTTCTTTTCACTCAAATTTTCACATACTTTTTCACTCTTTTCTTTCTTTTCACTCTCTTTAAAATTTTCAATTGAGTCTCGCAATTTCACTTGATCTTTGTATACTTGTCTCGGTGTCAAAGGCGCCAAAGTGATGTTTTTGCCTAAATGCTTGAAGATGTATCGGTTGGTGTAGCCGTCATGTATCACCTTTCGATCGAATTGCCATGGACGGCCTAGCAATAAGTGCCCGGCATGCATGGGAACCACGTCGCAAAGAACTTCATCTTTTATATTTTCCAATGGAAAACGGAACCAACACTTGTTTAGTCACCTTTAACTCCCCTCCTTCGTTAAGCCACTGAAGCTTGTATGGACAAGGATGTTTCGTTGTGGCCAGACCAAGTTTCTCCACCATTAATGTACTAGCAACATTGGTACAACTTCCGCTGATACAGGCACGCCCGGGGCACCAACGTTTTACAAAGTGACGAAGCTCGGATCAAATGCCCCAAGTGCCGAGCCGCTGAATTCCCATTTGATGCACTTCCAAATTAAGCCGGATTAGTCAATTTGAGCTCAATTTGAGCTCACTCGAGCTCACTTCAGCTCATTGAGCTGAGTCTTTAATTTTATTGCTTTAAATAAAATTGAGTCTTTAAATTGTAGGAAATTAAATTGCTGAATTTAATTAAATAAATTAAACATCTTAATTTATTTAATTAATTTTCTACAGCAAATTAATTTGTCCAAATATTTTATTTAGTGTCTCTATTCATTTGTCTTAGTCTAAATTAATTTTTCACATTTTAATTCATGTTTTTAAGGTGTTTAAAACATAAATTAAATGTGCAGTTTTTTTCATTAAAATATGGGCTGCCAAATTTCAGTGTGTTCTAAAGGTGTCTTTTAGTTGTCCAAAACGTCCATTGATGAGTCCTTAGCACATATTTAATGTTAAATATCTGTTTTGGATTAATTTAATTTGTTTTCTTGGTTCATATAGTTTCAGCCGAATTTTGGGGAAGGGATAAGGCCAAAAATCAAGAAGCTTTGGTGCATGTTCATGCCTTGGACGTTGGATTCTTGTGGGGAACAAGCCCACCTTAATTTATGGATGTTTCTTGCATAACTTTGGTGCATTTATCATGCCTTGGACGTTGGAATCTTCTGGGGAACAAGCCCACCTTAATTTAGGGGATGTTTGTGGCATGTTTCAAGGGAATTGATGGACATTAATTTGCTTCATCTTATTTGGCCGAATTTAGCACATGGGGGATGACATTTTATGTTTCCCAACATCTTTTAATTAATTTATTTAGCCAAGAAAACATGTTTAAAGTTGGTTTAAAGTTGTTGGACACTAATGGCGAATTTACTCATATGTAGGTAATTTTGGGCAAGAATTTACATGAGTAATGGACGACATTGGAGCTTGGGTTTTGGTTTCTTCAAAACGTGAGTTAGTGGGCTGGTGCATCTCTTCATGCATGGGAGGGTTATTTAAAAGCTGACATGGGAATTTGGGGAAGACCTTTTCACGTCCCAAGGCATCTAGGATATGGCAAAAGCCATTCGGCTTTCCCAATGCAGCATTTTAACAAGCATGACCGTTGGAATCCCCCTAGGCTGAATATCAAGAACATTTTCATGTGTGGGCATTAAACACCATGGCTAACATGGGGATTTGAAAACCCCTTTTTACACTTCCCAGGCCGAATATTAAAGGGCTTTTACATGCCTTAATGCTCCATGCGTGGGGGATTTAATTCAAGGGCTGGTATGGGACTTTGAGCATGTCTTTTCACATTCCAAGGCCACTCCTACACAAGTTCAAAGGCCGAATTTAAGGACCTTCAGCTCCTATCTTCCTATGGCATTCGGCTACACTAAAGAAGTCTAGAAGGGAATTTTTTGGGTGCCTCAAGAATGAACGTGGACAGCAAAATCAAAGGCTAATTTCTAGACTAATTTAGGGTCTTTTAGGGCCAAAAGTTTATTTAGAAATTAAGTTAATTTGTGTAATTTTTCGGTTGGTTTCCTAAGCACTATAAATATCCGAAAATTGTCATTTGTAGAGGACAGGAAGAATTTTTGAAATGAAAAATATTTGAACATTTGTTCATCGAGTTGAGCTTACCTCCTCTTCACTTTTGAGTTTTCGATCTTGACTTATCAAGCTTGCTTGTGGCGTTTATCGATTCTCTTCCATTTAATTATACCATTGGTTCTTACTTCACTAAGTAACGGGTCTTTGGTCCATATCGACTTCCATAACTCCACCTTAAACAATATAGAAACTGGGGTGACGTTTGTTAACATTGAATCGTTTCTCTGTTTAAGTTATTTCTCCCGTTTCCATCGAAATATCAAGCTATCATCTATCCTTTGTTTTTATTGTTAAACTGAACCTATCCTTTTGAAGACGGTACGTATCATTTGATACCAGATCGTATCTTCTAAATAAATTCACTAAAAGCTTCCGCAAACTTAGTTATCTTTCCATAATTTGTTTTCATTAATTCCCGAAGGCTTGAATCATTCCTCGTAGACGATTGGGCAACCCGCATACGTTTCGACTCCACCCCGAGCGGACCCATATCATCTGGTATCAGAGCTACAAAATGAGGACAGCCGACGACCATCGTGAAGCCGGAAGTTAGTCTATAAGTTTATAAAAAAAGTTCTAAAAAATCGAAAAAAATCAAGTTGTAATTTTTGTTTCTTGTACTTCATATTTGATGTTAAAAAAAAACAAAAATTTCAAAAAAAAAATACAAAAAAAAGAGTAAAAAAGTTAAAAAAACCAAAAAAAAAAAGAGAAATACGAAAATCCAAAAAAATATACGAGTTAAAAAAAAGAGTTCGCAAAAAAAATGTGAATAATCAAGTTTTTGTTTTTTATCTTTTCTATTCCATGCCCCAACGAACGAAATCTTCCTTCTACTCAACCCCCCCCAAAAAATTTTTTTCTTTGTTTTGGCCTACACGAGATCAAATTTTTTTTTCTTTTTGTTAGCCTACCTTATACCCGACATCAACCCGTTGTAAACCATTTTGAAGCCGACCTTCAAGCAGCAAATAAGTTTTTCGAAACGAAATACAAATTTGTGAGAGTGAGAAATATCGGTAAAAGGCACGAGTGCTAACATTAGAGAAAAGCCATATTCAAGTGAAAACACGAGTGTGAGTGATTTTTCTTTGTGAGTGACTTGTGAGGTTTTTGTGGTAAGGTATTTTAATTTTTGTCTGTTTATTTCTCTTTGTTATAATAGTTTCTTTTTCAGCAATAAATATGTCTCAAAAAGAGTTCTCATCCAATGATTACCAATACTTGTTGAACGGAATGCTAGGAGTCATGAATGACAAGTTTGACAAGTTGAAAAAGCGCTTGGATTGGATTGAAGAACGAGACCAACAAGATCGACTTTCTTCAAGTAGAAGTACGGAGTCAAAGTCATCCGAAGACACACTTTTGAAGAATATTCGAGAAGAGACTGTGAACGAGATTCTTATTCCTCAAGAAGTTCGAGACGGTATTCATCCATGAAAGATTATTCTCGAAGTGGTACATATTATGATTCGTATTCAAGGCGAAGCAAAGTGAGTTACGAGCTTGAAGCCAACTACGGTGATGAACACGAAAGCTCGAGTTTTTCGTCATATGATTCAATGATGTCCCGTACGAAAAATCTTTCACGAAATATCAATCGTGACATCTATGAGAATATTGCTTCGATCTTAGAATCAAACCTATTCATTTTTTATTCTTTTGAAACATCTTCTTGTTGTAATAAAAATGAGAGAATAGAAAATAAAAATTGGAAAGAAGAAAAAGAATTTGAAAAAGAAAAAAAAAGAAAAGAAAATTGAAAAGAAAATCTAGTTTGAGAATAAAGAGAGCATTGAAAAAGAAAAAGTGTTGGAAAAAGAAACGCGAGCACAAGATGAGCAAGAAAAAGAGAGCGGTTTTTCCGCTAACCCCTTGAATTATTGTTCTTCTTCTGTTTCTTCATTTCAGGTGCCCAACAAAACTCACGATAATGTTTAACTTCAGTACCTTCCCGAAGAAAGGCATTTTCATTTGATTAAAAAAGGTAAGGAAGGTAAGTGTTTTGAAGCGATTCAATCTCCAACGAATTTTTGGTATGTCGATGATTTTTCTTATAATCCCAATTTGTTTGATTGTAGATATTATGAGATTTGTTCATTGTCCAATACGAAATCGTTGAGTTTTAGTAAATCGGTTTTGAAATATGTTAAGAGATTTGATAGCTTGATTTTGAGTTTGCACAATTCTTATTGGGCTAACATGATTGATTTTTTGAAACCTAAGCCCTATCTTGACTTAAATAAGCAAACACATGTTTTTAAACCGGGCATATGTTCAGATTTGTTTTGTGAAAAACACAAGTATCATCCGATAACTTTGAAAGATTTTTATCTTTTTGATACTTGGTTTTTGAATAAGGTAACGAATTTTGACAACTTTGTTTTTAATTTTTATTCGTTCCTTAAACAATTCTTATGGTTGTTCACCCACCATTTGAAAAGGGTTGAATCAAACGCTCAGCTTCGATTACACTACAATCCCAAGAAAAGAAGGATTGTGTTGCTCAACCAAGGTAAGAGTGAACTTCATCTTTTCACGCATCGAGGTAAGTCGATTGAACTTATTGATGCATCTTTGCCTTCTTCGAGTGATGATAAGCTTTACGTTGCTGATTTTGTTTTTACCAAACATTTAGACCATGATATGATTAATCACTCTATTATGACGATTTGCATACAATTTATTTGTTTGGTGATGACCATGATATCTTTCAGGTGTTGAAATTATCATCCGTCCCGTTTGATCGAGGAAAGACGAGGAAGGAATTTTGTTCGGACAACCAACGGGTCGATTCGAGGACGAATCGTCTTGAAGAGGGGAGGGATGATACAGGCACGCCCGGGGCACCAACATTTTACAAAGTGACGAAGCTCGGATCAAATGCCCCAAGTGCCAAGCCGCTGATTTCCCATTTGATGCACTTCCAAATTGAGCTGGATTAGTCAATTTGAGCTCAATTTGAGCTCACTTGAGCTCACTTCAGCTCATTGAGCTGAGTCTTTAATTTTATTGCTTTAAATAAAATTGAGTCTTTAAATTGCAGGAAATTAAATTGCTGAATTTAATTAAATAAATTAAACATCTTAATTTATTTAATTAATTTTCTACAGCAAATTAATTTGTCCAAATATTTTATTTAGTGTCTATATTCATTTGTCTTAGTCTAAATTAATTTTTCACATTTTAATTCATGTTTTTAAGGTGTTTAAAACATAAATTAAATGTGCAGTTTTTTTTCATTAAAATATGGGCTGCCAAATTTCAATGTGTTTTAAAGGTGTCTTTTAGTTGTCCAAAATGTCCATTGATGAGTCCTTAGCACATATTTAATGTTAAATATCCATTTTGGATTAATTTAATTTGTTTTCTTGGTTCATATAGTTTCAGCCGAATTTTGGAGAAGGGATAAGGCCAAAAATCAAGAAGCTTTGGTGCATGTTCATGCTTTGGACGTTGGATTCTTGTGGGGAACAAGCCCACCTTAATTTATGGATGTTTCTTGCATAACTTTGGTGCATTTATCATGCCTTGGACGTTGGAATCTTCTGGGGAACAAGCCCACCTTAATTTAGGGGATGTTTGTGGCATGTTTCAAGGGAATTGATGGACATTAATTTGCTTCATCTTATTTGGCCGAATTTAACACATGGGGGATGACATTTTATGTTTCCCAACATCTTTAAATTAATTTATTTAGCCAAGAAAACATGTTTAAAGTTGGTTTAAAGTTGTTGGACACTAATGGCTAATTTACTCATATGTAGGTAATTTTGGGCAAGCATTTACATGAGTAACGGACGGCATTGGAGCTTGGGTTTTGGTTTCTTCAAAACGTGAGTTAGTGGGCTGGTGCATCTCTTCATGCATGGGAGGGTTATTTAAAAGCTGACATGGGAATTTGGGGAAGGCCTTTTCACGTCCCAAGGCATCTAGGATATGGCAAAAGCCATTCGGCTTTCCCAATGCAGCATTTTAACAAGCATGACCGTTGGAATCCCCCTAGGCTGAATATCAAGAACATTTTCATGCGTGGGCATTAAACACCATGGCTAACATGGGGGTTTGAAAACCCCTTTTTACACTTCCTAGGCCGAATATTAAAGGGCTTTTACATGCCTTAATGCTCCATGCGTGAGGGATTTAATTCAAGGGCTGGTATGGGACTTTGAGCATGTCTTTTCACATTCCAAGGCCACTCCTACACAATTTCAAAGGCCGAATTTAAGGACCTTCAGCTCCTATCTTCCTATGGCATTCGGCTACACTAAAGAAGTCTAGAAGGGAATTTTTTGGGTGCCTCAAGAATGAACGTGGACAGCAAAATCAAAGGCTAATTTCTAGACTAATTTAGGGTCTTTTAGGGCCAAGAGTTTATTTAGAAATTAAGTTAGTTTGTGTAATTTTTTGGTTGGTTTCCTGAGCATTATAAATATCCGAAAATTGTCATTTGTAGAGGACAGGAAGAATTTTTGAAATGAAAAATATTTGAACATTTGTTCATCGAGTTGAGCTTACCTCCTCTTCACTTTTGAGTTTTCGATCTTGACTTATCAAGCTTGCTTGTGGCGTCTATCGATTCTCTTCCATTTAATTATACCATTGGTTCTTACTTCACTAAGTAACGGGTCTTTGGTCTATATCGACTTCCATAACTCCACCTTGAACAATATAGAAACTGGGGTGACGTATGTTAATGTTGAATCGTTTCTCTGTTTAAGTTCTTTCTCCCGTTTCCATCGAAATATCAAACTATCATCTATCCTTTGTTTTTATTGTTAAACCGAACCTATCCTTTTGAAGATGGTACGTATCATTTGATACCAGATCGTATCTTCTAAATAAATTCACTAAAAGCTTTCGCAATCTTAGTTATCTTTCCATAATTTTTTTCATTAATTCCCGAAGGCTTGAATCACTCATCGTAGACGATTGGGCAACCCGCATACATTTCGACTCCACCCCGAGCCGGCCCGTATCATCCGCCATCCACAATAAGACTACATGCTTTGCCTTGCACAAAATAGCGTGTATGGAAAATGTTCTCACGTTGTTGTTCGTTCTCCACGCTTTGCAAACTTAGGCTACGTTTAATCACTAGAATCTCACCTTCAACAGTGTATTCAAATTCTTCCTCCTTTTCACTGGCAGAAGTGTCGAATTCCTCATCTTTCTCATCTTCCGACTCTATGTCACCATTGCTCTCAACACCATTATACGTCGGTTAGGGCATTGACTAGCTAAGTGACCACGTCCCAAGCACTTAAAGCACTTGATGTCCCTTGCATGATTTGGATTGGCAACTTCTTTTCCTTTGCTTGATTCCCCGATGGGTTTGTTAAACTTAACAGAAGCATTTTGATCCTTCAAACGGTTAGAAAAATCTCTTTTGCTCGTACCTTGTCCCCACTTGGAAGTGTTTACGGAGTTGGAATAGGTCCGTATGGAACCTTTCTTCTTGAGTTGTTTTTCTATTTTAATTGCAACATGGACCATGTCGTTCACCTCGACATAGTGTTGAAGCTCCACCACATTAGCAATTTCTCGATTTGACCCGGCTAGGAATCTGGCCATTGTTGCCTCTCGGTCCTCTTCCACGTTCACACGAATCATTACAATTTCCATTTCTTTGAAATAATCTTCTACACTTCAGTGGCCTTGTGTAAGATTTTGCAACTTTTGGTATAACTCCCGATGGTAAAAAGATGGAATAAATCTCTTTCTCATCACCGCTTTCATTTCGAGCCATGTAGAAATAGGCCTTTCTCCATTACGTCTTCGATTGGTTGTTAGTTGATCCCACCACACCATGGCATAATCGGAGAATTTGATTGCTGCCAACTTGACTTTCTTGGTCTTCGAGTAGTTGTGGCAGTCAAACACCAACTTGATTTTCTTTTCCCACTCCAAATATGCCTCCAGATCAGATGTAACACCCTGAAAATTTGAGTAATTTATTTTCATTGTGTGCTTTGAGTAATTATTCTAGAAGGTGGAATTTCTTTATTTATTTTGTGCTTGGTATAGTCCTGAAGAATAGTTAGAATTTATTAGGATGGAATAATATTAATTTTGATTTTGAGAATTTATGGAAATGGACTAAGTGGCATTGACACATAAATTAATTTAAGTGTCAATGTGTAGCATAAGATGAGTAGTTGGACAAGTGGTGTTGGCGCATGAGCTAGTGCATGGGGGTGAAGGTTCGAATCCCCTAAATAGCATCTAGGTGAATTTTATTTTTGATTTTTCTGCCCATATATAGCATGTGTCGGCCAAGAGCTTTTATGGTAAGTGTTGACCATATTATTTTTGGTTAGTATATCAATGGAATAAGGAAATTTTGAACTTAAGGAAGGGTATCAAAAGAATAAGGAAAATCTGAGGATATGAGGCAAGAATCAAGGAATTATTTATGGAAACAATATCTTGGCCTAAAGACCAAGCACATGGACGGCAATATGGCTATAGGGGGGAGCCGAATTTTGGTGATAGTTTTGGCTAGGAGTTTTAGTTTTTGTTTTGGTCATTTTTTTGTTTTGTGCAAGTTTTGAAAACTCTCTCAACCTTTTCTCCCTTTGGCCGAATTTGAGCATTGGTAAGTCCTAAAGTTTTTGACCATTTGGTCATTTTTGCACGTCAATTGGTATTCTTTTGTGCCTTATTTTCATTAGTGCCGAAAATCACCTTTACCAAAAGCCTTTCTTTTCTCTTTTCTTCTCCCCATTGCCGAATATCCATCTCTCTCAAGTTCATACTTTTCTTTCTTTTCTTTTCCATTCTATTTGGAAACCGAAACATCATCACCATCTTTCTCCTATTTGATTTCTTTCAATCGAAATTCTCTCCACCTACACTTTCATGGCCGAATATTAAGGTGACTATAAGCCAAATTAATTTCTTCTCTCCTTAATCTCACATAGCCGAATCTTTCATCCATCAATACCATTCTCAAATCCTTTCTTTTCGACGTGGAAAATAGGTAAGAAATTCTTTTCGTTTCGATTAGTTAATAGTGGTTATGGCCGAATATTGATGGTGGTTTGAAGGCATTATTTTGGATCAAAATAAACGTTCCTTCTTTTAACGTTTATTTTGTTATATTTTAGTGCGATAACGGAAGTTTGGAATCAAGAAGTCGTGGGTGACAAAACGTTGGAACCGATTTTTGTGGTAAGGAAATCATATCTTTAAAACCTTAGGATTATTTCGATATCATTGGATTAACCTTTCCTTTGTCTTTGAAGACATTCAAAATAGGGAAGAAAAGGGCGGTGTTTAGCCTTCGGAAGAAGGGAGGTTCTATTATTCCCCCTAAGTACAAGCAAAGGACTATTTCGGGAATCCGAGATTTTCCACCGGGTTGCGGACGTTCAACCGAGGAAAATCAACTGTTCGAATTCGTTCGTACTCCCGAACCATTATTCGTTCGTGGATTCGATTCGGTTAGCGAACCATCGATCGGAGAGAAATCGCAAGTAGAAGTCTTACGGAAATCCGAGGGTAAATTTCTAGATCGTTATTTTTAGATCGGTCTTATTATAGATTATAGTGTTTTAATTAACACAATACGTATAGGTGTTGAAGAGCGGGAAAGTTTAGTTCTCTCCATAACCAGGTGTGTAATTTCACACTCATTTTCGGGTTAGATTTTTAATCATAAGTATTGCAATAAAAACGTGAAAATGGTAAATTCGGAAATTATATAGTAATTGATACTTTTGTAAAAATGCATGAAAACTGTTAAAACCGAGAAATATGCGAAAAACTGTTAAATCGATAAATGGGCCGATAATACTCTAGTTCGATAAATGGGCCGATAATACTCTAGTTCGATAAATGGGCCGATAATACTTTAGTTCGATAAATGGGCCGATAATACTCTAGTTCGATAAATGGGCCGATAATACTCTAGTTCGATAAATGGGCCGATAATACTCTAGTTCGATAAATGGGCCGATAATACTCTAGTTCGATAAATGGGCCGATAATACTCTAGTTCGATAAATGGGCCGATAATACTCTAGTTTGATAAATGGGCCGATAATACTCTAGTTCGATGATTGGGCCAAAATACTCTAGTTCGATAAATTGGGCTAAAATGGGCCAAAGTTCACTAAACTACTAAATGGGCTAGTTGCTAAATTATTTATATGGGCCTAATGAAATGTTATTAATAAACCCACCGAGGTTATGGATAAATTGTAAATTTGTTATATGACTATAATTGATATACACGCATGATTGCATGGGGTGGGTTATATGAAGAGAAGAATGGCCAGTTGCCACAAATTCGGCTCAATGCCTCTAGTTCGGTGGCTCTGCCACAAATTCGGCTCAATGCCTCTAGTTCGGTGGCTCTGCCACAATATGGCTCAATGCCTCTAGTTCGGTGGCTCTGCCACAAATTCGGCTAAATGCCTCTAGTTCGGTGACAATGTCACAATCTAGTTCGGTAGTGCACTACAAAATTAATTAAAGGCTTAAAGCCTATGATTGGTGTGTTTGGCGGGGTGGGTTGACTTGATCCCCACAGGTGTGTTGGTTGGTACGGGGGTGTTAGCGGATGGATACTAGGTTGGTTTGGGAAATTCATTTTACATGCATTCGTTCATTTTTAAATTATGTTATTTTATGATATATGGTTGAAATCTGTTAATGGGCTCAAGCCCAGCTTGATGTCTTGACGATCTGGCCCAAAATTGGTGGTAAGTGAGTTGCACACTGAGTTCTTTGTAACTCACCCAATTTTATTAACCATTTCAGGTAATGGAAATTGACGTGGACTTGGGCCGGAGATGACTTGGTGGAGGCCATACTACAAACTTGGGTTTTATTTAAACTATGACTCTATTTAAGTTATTATCTTAAATTTCTGTTATGGGTTTTATGTAATAAGGCCTCTTATATGTTTTTATGGATTTTATGGTGTGGATGGTTTAAATTTTATTTCTAAACTTTTAATATGGTTTTATCTTAAATATGTTAAGTTTTCTTAAGAACATTGGTTTTATAACAAAATTTCTGGACACTTTAATTATTTTAAATTCATTCAAAGTTCTTTTAAACTATCATAAGAATTTGATATTTATATTTTGACGATAAATTTTCAAACAAGTATTTCTCTTAAGCCAAAAATTTTCAAATCCTCGAATTTCATTTTGTTAAACTCTATTTTCAAAAAGTGTTGTAGCACTATTCTATTTTAACCATTGAGAATAAACAAATGTTTGATTTGTGTGACAAACCAAATCTTGTCTAAACGCATAGACCGAGTTTGGGGTGTTACATTTAGTGGTATCAGAGCCCAGTTCAAAACTCGGCTGTGGTTTGGGTTCGACAATGAAATCTGTTTGAAAAATAATTTAAATTTCTAGACTTTTGATTTAAAGGTAGTGTGGCACCATGAGCATCCCGCGCCAAGTCAAGTAAGTATCTGTATACTGATTGTCTGTTACGATTATGATATGATTGTAAGAAACACTCTAGAACTTCTAGTTTAGGTGTTGAAAACCGTAGAGATTGAGACAATAGGATATGATTGCGAAAACAATTCTATCTCTTTCATATCATAAGACATCGCTAATAAACAACTGAAATATTATTCTGATTCATAAAACTCTTAATCAGATTAAATCGAATTAGTCGCTATGAGCACTAGAGGACGTGGTCGTGGACGCGGTAGACGTGGCCGTGGTAGAGGACGAGGTGTTAGGGGCACAACTGAAGCACCGGGCCATATGCCGGAAATGGATGCACCTGCGTCACTCGAGAGTGAGACGGGATCGCACGACCATATGGAAGAAGATAATGCTGTGACACGAGCAATGCTGCGAGTACTTGAAAGGGTCGCTGGATCCAGAACTGGACCAACAGCTCGTGGGTCGATATCGGAGCGACTGAAATCAAGTGGAGCTGAGGTTTTCAGAGGTGTCTCTGGAGTAGCTCCCAATGTCGCTGAATATTGGCTTGAGGCGGTAGAGCGAATCATGGACGATCTTGAGTGCACTGTGGAACAAAAGCTAAGAGGAGCGGTATCTTTGTTAAGGGACGAAGCATACCAATGGTGGCTTACTGTCCGAGAAGGCACTGATGCTGTATTAGTTAATTGGGAATTCTTCAAGGCTTCCTTTCAAGGGAAATATGTGGGAACAAGTTATGTGGATGCCCGAAGGAAGGAATTTTTGAACCTAGTTCAAGGAAATAAGACGGTGGCAGCATATGAGGCTGAATTTTTACGTTTGAGTCGCTATGCTCGAACGATAGTGGCAACGGATCATGAGCGTTGTGTGCGCTTTAAGGATGGCTTGAAAGATGAGTTGCGGGTTCTGATAGCCCCACAGCAAGTTAGAACTTTTGCCACGCTCGTGGAGAAGGCCAAGATAGCCGAAGAGGTTAAGAACTCGGAACGTCAGAATCGGGAGCAAGTTCGAAGCAAGAGAGATCTGAAAAATTCGGGTTCTTCAAAAAGGTTTCCGAAGAGGCCTCGGAATGGGGAACCAGGCCAAGGAAGAACACCTGTAGCTGTTAATCAGAGTCAGGTTGTGCTGATTGTGGGAAAAGGCATTCGGGAGAATGTTGGAGGAAGATGGGTGCTTGTTATAAATGTGGATCGACAGATCATCAATATAGGAGTTGCCCTCGATGTATGGATACAACTCAAGAAGTTCGTGCTACTAATGCACCACCGGCAAGAGGAGCTCAGCAACCACCGAGAGGTCGTGGACCGGGTCGTGGTGGTAATGGAGCTGGACGTGGTCAAGGTGCAGCGGGTCGAGGCAATGGTCCTAGAGGCAACGCGGACGCAAGACAGCCAGGACTGGTGTATGCGGTCAGACGTCGTGAGGATGGCAATGCACCTGATGTGATAACTGGTACGTTCTTCATTTCTGATGTACCCATTATTGCCTTGATAGATATTGGTTCTACTCATTCATACATCGCTAGCACCATAACTGGAAACTTGAAATTAGACTCTGAAATTTCCGATAATGAGATGAGGGTGATTAGTCCCTTAGGACAGTCGGTGTTGGTTAATAAACTATTTAGAGACGTGCCCTTAGTAATTCAAGGAGAAACATTCCTGGCAAATTTGATGGAATTGCCTTTTGGCGAATTTGATATCATTTTGGGCATGGATTGGTTGGTTAAGCACCTGGCGCAATTGGACTGTGCGGAAAAGCGAATGTCGATAAGAACTGTGGAGGACAAGGAGATAGTTATGATAGGCGAGCGGAGAAATTACTTGGCAAACGTGATTTCTGCGTTAAAGGCGGAGAAGTTGGTGCGAAAAGGGTACGGAGCATTTTTAGCATTTATTAGTGCTTTAGATGCCAAAGAGCTGTCAGTGGAAGATGTGAGAACTGTGAAGGAGTTCCCTGATGTTTTTCCCGAAGAACTTCCTGGTGTACCTCCAGATCGGGAAGTGGAATTTGGTATTGAGCTTTTGCCCGGAACTGCTCCAGTGTCCATTGCTCCTTATAGAATGGCACCGAAGGAGTTGTCGGAGCTTAAAGCCCAAATTCAAGAACTGCTAGATCGGGGTTTTATTCGACCGAGTGTGTCTCCGTGGGGAGCACCGGTTTTGTTTGTTAAGAAGAAGGATGGGTCGATGCGTATGTGTATCGATTACAGGCAATTGAATAAGCTGACGATCAAGAATCGGTACCCTCTGCCGAGAATTGACGACCTGTTTGATCAATTTAAGGGAGCTTCTGTTTTCTCCAAAATTGATTTAAGGTCAGGTTACCACCAGCTTAAGGTGAAAGAAGCGGATATTCACAAGACGGCGTTTCGAACCCGTTACGGACATTATGAGTTTTTGGTGATGCCGTTTGGGTTGACCAATGCACCAGCTGCATTTATGGATATGATGAACCGGGTCTTTCAACCATTCTTAGACTGGTTTGTGGTAGTATTCATAGATGACATTCTGGTTTATTCGAGAAGTGAAGAAGAACATGACTCGCAATTGCGGATTGTATTGCAAGTGCTTCGAGATAATCAGTTGTATGCCAAATTCAGTAAATGTGAATTTTGGTTAAGAGAAGTGACTTTCTTGGGTCATGTGGTATCAGCCGAAGGAATAAGGGTGGATCCTCGGAAGATTGAGGCAGTATTGGATTGGAAACCACCAAAGTCGGTAGTTGAGATCCGGAGTTTCTTGGGTTTAGCTGGTTACTATAGACGCTTTGTTGAGGGGTTCTCGTTGATTGCTGCACCCCTAACTAAGCTTTTGCGGAAGGGAGTGCCGTATGTATGGACTGACAAACAGCAAGAAAGTTTCGAGAGCTTGAAGAAGGTTTTAACGGAAGCGCCGGTATTGATTCAACCTGAGGCTGGGAAGGAGTTTACAGTTTAGGCTGCGTATTGATGTAAAGTGGGAAAGTTGTAGCTTATGCTTCTCGTCAGTTGAGACCGCACGAAGTAAACTACCCTACTCATGATTTGGAGTTAGCAGCAGTGGTGTTTGCCTTAAAGATTTGGAGGCATTACCTATATGGTGAAAAGTCTATCATATACACGGATTACAAGAGTCTTAAGTATCTTCTTACTCAGAAGGAGTTAAAGTTGAGACAACGACGATGGGTGGAGCTGTTAAAGGACTATGATTTCTCAATTGAGTATCATCCTGGAAAGGCTAATGTGGTGGCAGACGCATTAAGTCGCAAGGTGGTATCTGATTTGAGAACTATGTTTGCCCATTTGAGTTTGTTTGAGGATGGTAGTTTGATAGCGGAACTTCAAGTGAAACCTCTGTGGTTGGATCAAATCAAGGAAAAACAGATGTTAGATGAGAAGTTGGGACTTTTATTTCAGCAAGTTAAAAATGGTGAAATAAAGGATTTTGGAATAAACCCGGAAGGTGTGTTGTGTTTTCGTGGAAGGGTCTGTATGCCTAAGGATTCAGATCTGAGGCAAATGATTTTGAAGGAGGCGCATAGTAGCCCTTATGCTATGCACCCCGGAGGAAATAAGATGTATCGGGATGTTCGTGAACAGTATTGGTGGCTTGGGTTGAAACGTGAGATTTCAGAATTTGTGGGAAAATGTTTAACTTGTCAGCAAGTGAAAGCGGAGCATCAACTGCCGTCAGGTCTTTTACAACCAGTTAAGATTCCTCTCTGGAAATGGGAGCGAATAACAATGGATTTCGTTAGTGGGTTACCTTTAACACCTACTAAGAAAAACTCTGTTTGGGTAATTGTTGATCGTTTGACGAAGACTGCTCATTTTCTACCAGTACGTACGGATTTCTCGTTGCAGAAGTTGGCGAAGCTGTATGTATCTGAAATCGTGAGGTTGCATGGGGTACCCGTATCGATTATATCGGATAGGGATCCTAGGTTTACATCTCGATTTTGGAAAGCTTTGCATGAAGCTCTGGGTACAAAGCTTAACTTCAGTACGGCTTTTCATCCTCAGTCAGATGGTTAGTCGGAGAGAGTGATTCAGATTCTGGTAGACATGTTAAGAGGATATGTAATCGACTTCAAGGGTAGTTGGGAGGATTTTCTACCGTTGGCAGAATTTGCGTATAACAACAGCTACCAGTCTAGCATTCAGATGGCACCATACGAGGCATTGTATGGTCGTAGGTGTCGTTCTCCTATTTGTTGGACTGAGTTGGGCGATCGACGGATGTTAGGACCTGAGATGATTTTCGAAACGGAAGAAAAAGTGAAAGTTATTCGAGCACGGTTAAAGGAAGCTTCGGATAGACAGAAGTCGTATGCGGATCTGAAACGTAAGGATATCGAGTATGCCGTAGGAGATCAAGTTTTCCTGAAGGTCTCACCTTGGAAGAAGATTTTCAGATTTGGGAAGAAGGGCAAGTTGAGTCCTAGATGCATTGGACCATATCGTGTGGTGAAACGAGTGGGTCCAGTGGCCTATCAGATCGAATTACCTCCAGAATTGAGCCAAATTCATGATGTTTTTCATGTTTCCATGTTGAGGCGCTATAGATCGGATCCTTCGCACATAGTACCGGTAGAAGAAGTGGAGTTGAATTCGGATTTGTCTTTTGAGGAGGAACTAGTGGAAATCTTAGACCAAGATGTTAAGGTGCTAAGAAAGAAGACTGTGTCGTTGGTCAAAGTGTTATGGCGTAACCACGGAGTGGAGGAGGCTACGTGGGAGCCTGAGGATGCAATTCGGCAACAATACCCTCATCTTTTTCAACCAGGTAAATTTCGAGGACGAAATTTTCTTTTAGGGGGGTAGAGTTGTAACACCCTGAAAATTTGAGTAATTTATTTTCATTGTGTGCTTTGAGTAACTATTCTAGAAGGTGGAATTTCTTTATTTATTTTGTGCTTGGTATAGTCCTGAAGAAGAGTTAGAATTTATTAGGATGGAATAATATTAATTTTGATTTTGAGAATTTATGGAAATGGACTAAGTGGCATTGACACATAAATTAATTTAAGTGTCAATGTGTAGCATAAGATGAGTAGTTGGACAAGTGGTGTTGGCGCATGAGCTAGTGCATGGGGGTGAAGGTTCGAATCCCCTAAATAGCATCTAGGTGAATTTTATTTTTGATTTTTCTGCCCATATATAGCAAGTGTCGGCGAAGAGCTTTTATGGTAAGTGTTGACCATATTATTTTTGGTTAGTATATCAATGGAATAAGGAAATTTTGAACTTAAGGAAGGGTATCAAAAGAATAAGGAAAATGTGAGGATATGAGGCAAGAATCAAGGAATTATTTATGGAAACAATATCTTGGCCTAAAGACCAAGCACATGGACGGCAATATGGTTATAGGGGGGAGCCGAATTTTGGTGATAGTTTTGGCTAGGAGTTTTAGTTTTTGTTTTGGTCATTTTTTTGTTTTGTGCAAGTTTTGAAAACTCTCTCAACCTTTTCTCCCTTTGGCCGAATTTGAGCATTGGTAAGTCCTAAAGTTTTTGACCATTTGGTCATTTTTGCACGTCAATTGGTATTCTTTTGTGCCTTATTTTCATTAGTGCCGAAAATCACCTTTACCAAAAGCCTTTCTTTTCTCTTTTCTTCTCCCCATTGCCGAATATCCATCTCTCTCAAGTTCATACTTTTCTTTCTTTTCTTTTCCATTCTATTTGGAAACCGAAACATCATCACCATCTTTCTCCTATTTGATTTCTTTCAATCGAAATTCTCTCCACCTACACTTTCATGGCCGAATATTAAGGTGACTATAAGCCAAATTATTTTCTTCTCTCCTTAATCTCACATAGCCGAATCTTTCATCCATCAATACCATTCTCAAATCCTTTCTTTTCGACGTGGAAAATAGGTAAGAAATTCTTTTCGTTTCGATTAGTTAATAGTGGTTATGGCCGAATATTGATGGTGGTTTGAAGGCATTATTTTGGATCAAAATAAACGTTCCTTCTTTTAACGTTTATTTTGTTATATTTTAGTGCGATAACGGAAGTTTGGAATCAAGAAGTCGTGGGTGACAAAACGTTGGAATCGATTTTTGTGGTAAGGAAATCATATCTTTAAAACCTTAGGATTATTTCGATATCATTGGATTAACCTTTCCTTTGTCTTTGAAGACATTCAAAATAGGGAAGAAAAGGGCGGTGTTTAGCCTTCGGAAGAAGGGAGGTTCTGTTATTCCCCCTAAGTACAAGCAAAGGACTATTTCGGGAATCCGAGATTTTCCACCGGGTTGCGGACGTTCAACCGAGGAAAATCAACTGTTCGAATTCGTTCGTACTCCCGAACCATTATTCGTTCGTGGATTCGATTCGGTTAGCGAACCATCGATCGGAGAGAAATCGCAAGTAGAAGTCTTACGAAAATCCGAGGGTAAATTTCTAGATCGTTATTTTTAGATCGGTCTTATTATAGATTATAGTGTTTTAATTAACACAATACGTATAGGTGTTGAAGAGCGGGAAAGTTTAGTTCTCTCCATAACCAGGTGTGTAATTTCACACTCATTTTCGGGTTAGATTTTTAATCATAAGTATTGCAATAAAAACGTGAAAATGGTAAATTCGGAAATTATATAGTAATTGATACTTTTGTAAAAATGCATGAAAACGGTTAAAACCGAGAAATATGCGAAAAACTGTTAAATCGATAAATGGGCCGATAATACTCTAGTTCGATAAATGGGCCGATAATACTCTAGTTCGATAAATGGGCCGATAATACTCTAGTTCGATAAATGGGCCGATAATACTCTAGTTCGATAAATGGGCCGATAATACTCTAGTTCGATAAATGGGCCGATAATACTCTAGTTCGATAAATGGGCCTATAATACTCTAGTTCGATAAATGGGCCGATAATACTCTAGTTCGATAAATGGGCCGATAATACTCTAGTTCGATAAATGGGCCGATAATACTCTAGTTCGATAAATGGGCCGATAATACTCCAGTTCGATAAATGGGCTGATAATACTCTAGTTCGATGATTGGGCCAAAATACTCTAGTTCGATAACTTGGGCTAAAATGGGCCAAAGTTCACTAAACTACTAAATGGGCTAGTTGCTAAATTATTTATATGGGCCTAATGAAATGTTATTAATAAACCCACCGAGGTTATGGATAAATTGTAAATTTGTTAAATGACTATAATTGATATACACGCATGATTGCATGGGGTGGGTTATATGAAGAGAAGAATGGCCAGTTGCCACAAATTCGGCTCAATGCCTCTAGTTCGGTGGCTCTGCCACAATATGGCTCAATGCCTCTAGTTCGGTGGCTCTGCCACAAATTCGGCTAAATGCCTCTAGTTCGGTGACAATGTCACAATCTAGTTCGGTAGTGCACTACAAATTTAATTAAAGGCTTAAAGCCTATGATTGGTGTGTTTGGCGGGGTGGGTTGACTTGATCCCCACAGGTGTGTTGGTTGGTACGGGGGTGTTAGCGGATGGATACTAGGTTGGTTTGGGAAATTCATTTTACATGCATTCGTTCATTTTTAAATTATGTTATTTTATGATATATGGTTGAAATCTGTTAATGGGCTCAAGCCCAGCTTGATGTCTTGACGATCTGGCCCAAAATTGGTGGTAAGTGAGTTGCACACTGAGTTCTTTGTAACTCACCCAATTTTATTAACCATTTCAGGTAATGGAAATTGACGTGGACTTGGGCCGGAGATGACTTGGTGGAGGCCATACTACAAACTTGGGTTTTATTTAAACTATGACTCTATTTAAGTTATTATCTTAAATTTCTGTTATGGGTTTTATGTAATAAGGCCTCTTATATGTTTTTATGGATTTTATGGTGTGGATGGTTTAAATTTTATTTCTAAACTTTTAATATGGTTTTATCTTAAATATGTTAAGTTTTCTTAAGAACATTGGTTTTATAACAAAATTTCTGGACACTTTAATTATTTTAAATTCTTTCAAAGTTCTTTTAAACTATCATAAGAATTTGATATTTATATTTTGACGATAAGTTTTCAAACAAGTATTTCTCTTAAGCCAAAAATTTTCAAATCCTCGAATTTCATTTTGTTAAACTCTATTTTCAAAAAGTGTTGTAGCACTATTCTATTTTAACTATTGAGAATAAACGAATGTTTGATTTGTGTGACAAACCAAATCTTGTCTAAACGCATAGACCGGGTTTGGGGTGTTACATCAGACTTGCCCTAGAAGGGTCGTATGGAAAGCTTAATGTTCTTCAAATCGTCATCCACTTGTTCTCGTCCCCTTCAGTCTCAGTTTCGTTGTCCCCTCCACTGATCACTTAAATTAGACCCTTGGTCGCTTTCGGATTCACTAGTAAAGGGATCATCTTCTTGGAACCTTGGGCAGCCTCGTTCCCTTCGTGGACCTCGAGGATTTCTCTCTCGTTGGGCTCTCTCTTCAACATGATCTAGTCTCTCTTGAATGGGTTCGAGCTTGCGGTCGAATAGACGCTCAACCTCACGCAATAGGGCTTGAAGATTAAGATCCGGTACATTGCGGACTGGTTGCCGTTCGGGCCTTTCCTCCATATTTCGGTTTGGACTTCTTGACATAAGAAAGTCTTTCTTTTTTTAAAAAAAAAAACTTCACCACAAATCTCACTAGTCACTCAGAAAAGAAAAAAATAAATATTGAACACTCACACTCGTGTTTCACTCAATTTTTGGCTTTTTCTCTAATGAGTCACTCGTGCCTTTTACCACTCGAATCCACCTCTCAAAATTCTGGAAGGTTGCCTTAGACTTATTAACAACTTGTAGGTCAGCTTCAAGGGGTTTAGACAAAGGAAAAAATCGTTTTGGGTAAAGGTAGGCTAAATAAAAATAAATAAATAAATAAAATGTTGGGGAATGGTGGCGTTGGGATTGAACAGATGGCACAAAATGATGGTTAAAATGCTTCTTGAATGATCGGGGTAGGAAGATGAAAAGTAATGGTTTCGAAAAACTCAGAAATTGAGGAGAAGAATAGAGAAACTAACAAAATCACAGAACTTCACTTTTTTTTTCTTTTTTTTTTTTACTTCAAATATAACAGAATAAATACAAAGGAAATGACATACAAAATTTTTTTTTGAATTTTTTTTTCAATTTTTTAAATTTTTTTCGAACCTACTTTCGAGATTGAATATGAACGTCGGTTCTCCTCATTTTCTAGCTCTGATACCAAATGATACGAACCGCCTTGGGTTGAGTCGAGTCGTATTTAAATTTTCCTGATCGTCTACGAAGGAGTAATATTTGTCGTGTTTAAAAGAAAGGAAAAGTGGTTATGTTTTGGTAAATGGCAGCCTCTTGGGTTGAAGAAGAATTAGGTAGATGAATGGTTTGATGGTTGAAACAAGAAAGAATCCATAATATAAGATTAAGGACCTGAATCTTATAGGTTTCAAAGGAAAGGTTAAATTGAATTAAAACTGAGACCCACTATCTAGCAAGATAGGAACCTACGGTATTGATTTGAACGCCACACCCAAAAGGATGATAAGTTCAAGAACAAATTCAGATTGACGCCATTAGTTGAAAGATAAGTCAATTTGAACCTTGGAGAATTAAGAGATTGGATAACTCACAATCTAAAAATTTCATAAAGCATCAAAAGTCCCCTTTACAAGCTAAAAACAAGGTATATATAGTGTTTACAAATGGTTAGCTGAAGAGTCATATGACTTCAGCTTTATTATGCATTTAAATGGCTCAAATAAAATCTAATCAATAGGTAAAACTCTTGAACTCCTCCAGCCAAATAACAGCAACTTTATGGCTCCTAATGAGCTGATTTCAATGAGTTTGAATGCTTGGTTTCATGCTTTCTTAGTAGCCGAATGGTCACCAGCAACTTAATGAGAAGTTGTAACTCTTGTGTGATCTTTTAAGCCTCAAATGGTTATGGAAGATGAATAGGCTGCTGCCGAAATTAATGGATATGTAATGCTTCCATCAATGATCATAACAGCTACCTTTAATGTTAAATAATGCTTCCCCATGTGTGTAACCGTTTTCACTTGAAAAGTCACATTAACTCTTTGTAACATCCCTTGAGTGTAACGGTTTTCAGCTGAAACGTTTCCTACATTCAAACACATTAAACAAACAAATTAATCACATTAAAACACTTATTAAGCACTACTTTAACTTAAACACATTAAACACTAGACTTTACTAAATGAATTAAAAGTTAAGACTTCAATTAATGCAGCAACTAGTTAATTTATGGAAGCAGAATTAAATTAACTTAAACTCATGTTTCATTAAAACATCCTAGTAACTAGATTAATTAATAAGCCTCTTATTAAATTAACTTAAACTCAGGTTTCATTAAAACATCCTAGTAACTAGATTAATTAATAAGCCTCTTATTAAACACAACTTATTTAATTAAACTAAACACCTTTATTTAAAGCTAATTTAAAAGTTTTTAAAAATAAAAATGCATGAATTAAATCAAGCTAAACACAAGCTGAATGAGCCGAATATGAGCTTATTTCAACTTGCAAAAACATGTGCATTGGGCTTATTAAGTTAGCCCGATTCTCCTCGTTTTGTCCAGCCATTAACTTGCTCCACTTTTGCTCAAATAAGGCCGTAATAGCCTCCTTGAAACGTTTCGCATGTGCTCGGGTGATGGGTCCTTGTGGCAACTCTAATGGCTCTTTGTTGGAACTTGGTGTGACCCGGTTCATGACCATATCAGTGCATCTGTTCCTTGGCTGAATAGTCACTTGGAGAAGCCAAACAATCAGCCCAATTTCGTTGAACATAGCCATGCATGCATGTGCTAATTCCTTGAACCAAGCCGTGCATGAACTTGGCTTTAAATGCTGCCCACATTCGGCTGCACCTACAAGACACATGAACTAACATTAATTCAAGCCAAATCAGCTGAATATAATTAAAAACATAACTTGGACAATTTAAATACACATAATTAAAACTAGACAAATTAAATAGAGTCTTAAACAAGACATACTAAATTTGGCAGCAAACATAAAATAAAATCTACACATTAAAGTTAATTCTAGAACCTAATTAATTTGTCTTAGATTAGGACATAATAAAGGGCTGTAGGACTTAGGACAAATTAAATAAGGGCTGTTCTAGACACATTAAAAACATGTGCAATAAACCATGACAAATTTATGAGATGTAGTAAACTAATTAAATTGACTTAAAAACTTATTTATTCCAGCAAGAAAATTAATGAATTGAAAAGAACTTCAAAAGAGCTCAATTGAGCTGAATTAAACTTAAACCAAGCTCAGTGAGCTGAAATAAACTCATATGAGCTGAACCAAGCTGAATTGAGCTGCACCAAAGTGCACGGCTTGCTCAACAATTGGCCTTCGGAGAGCTCGAGAGGATTGGTAAGTGAAACTTGGGTTGCCCCGGGTATGCTCACATCATCCCCCCTTCAAAGCGACTTGTCCTCAAGTCGAGTCGTTGGTCCTCTCAAACATAGTTCCTTTTATTCGGCTTTCCTCGGTCGAACGGGGTGGATGGTAATTGCCAAAAATTAGTAAATAGAAATGCAAATAAACTTGTAGTCCAAGCGTAAGCATAATAAGACAAGTATAACGCATGCTAATAGACAGATTCAAGTTATCATGCAAACAAGCTAATTTACTCGCTAATGCCTTGTCAAATGTTCGAAACAGAATTGAATAGGGATCAAGGCATCCAATCAACTTACATTGCTTCCACGAGTCATGACTGGAATACGAGTAATGGGTCAAAAGATAGACATAATCGTCACAAGCAAGTAATTGAAAAGAGTCACATGGTTTATAAACTCGCACAATCAAACCTTGCAATTGACCTTTGGACATATGCTCGCTAACAAATTCTTCAACATCGCAATGGTCAAAAGTCTGAATCTTTTTATCAATAATCAAAACAGATAAATCATTTTTAAACAAAATAGAACAGTTAAGCATGTTACAAACTAAATGGTTAAAAACCAATTCATCAACACGATGTTTGTCACCATCCGAGGAGAACAAAAATGTTTTAAAGTTTTCAAGTGACTTACCTTTATGAGTAGGAAAATAAGGATCGTTTTTACCTTGCTCGATCAACACAAATCTTCTCTCCTCAGGACTATAGTGTAGCTAAAGCTTCGCGGTTGAATTAACCTTTTCCAACCGAAACGTGAACTTCATGTACAACCACAGAAATTGTTTAAGTCGCGAATATAAATTGAAAATAAGTTTGGCAAATTTCGTTACCTTATTCAGAACCCAAGTATCAAAACAGTAGAAATTGTTTGCACGAATTTCAAGTTGCTGGTTTTTCCCACAAAGTGAATCAAAACAAATTCCCAGTTTAAAAACATGAGTTTGATTGCTTATGTCGAAATGTAGCAAAGGGTTCATTAAATCAATCATGCTAAACCAATAGGATTTTCGCATCCTCAGAAACAAACATTCAAATCTCCTTGCATTCATCAAATCAAATTTGCACAATTTCATGGAGTTTTCACAAGATAGTAATTGATGCACAAAATGATCGTAGAATTTATTTGTTTTTCGTGAGAACCCGTTATCATGCAAGATCAAATTTTTGGTTTGTCGATCGTACCGAACAACATCAACCACATTCAAAGAATAGCAATCAATCGAACGAAAATAAGGGAAGCTTTTAAAAACTAAGTCATTTTCAACAACGTTCAAACCTGATCGCCATGACTCGGTTGTTAAAAATTCCTTACCTCGCTTACCTTTGGACTCGTGTGGTGTAGTTTCATCTTCAACCTTACATATGCTGATCATACGAAAGCATCACTCGTCAGGAAGGTATCGAAGTTGAAAATTATCTTTCGATCTTTCGGAAACCTGAAAATAAGGAATAGAACAAGAGTAAACATGGCTGGGGTTAGTTAAAAATTTGCTCTCTTTTTCTTGTTCTTTCTCACTATCTTCATTTTCTTTCGTTTCTTTTTCAACATCTTTTTCTTTTTCACTTTTTTTCTCACCCTCAATTTCTTTTTCAATTTTCTTTTCTTCATTTTCTTTTTCTCTCTTCTCACTTGCCTTTTTTTTTTCTTCTCTTTTGTGTTCTTTTTCTTTTTCATTTTTTTTTACATCGTGAAGACGATACACAAGAATCAAAAAGATAATCGTTTGGCTCAAAAAAAGAAAAAGTATTTTCGTAGGCTTCTCGTCTATTTCTTCGGGAATGATCCTTCGAGAAGGACTTCTTTGAAGCATACAAGGAATAACTCGTGCTTTCTCATTTGTTATCTCAAAGAGTCTCGAACTCAAAGCTTTCTTCTTTTTGTCTCAACGGCCTTGTTGAATAGGAATCCCGATAAGAATCTCTTCTCGAATAGTCATTGGAAAGGAATCTTTGTGATGGTCGTGACTCCGTTTTCTAACTTGGTGGATTTTGCTTTCGTCGGGTCTTTTCCTCCACTCAATCCAAACGTCTTTGTATTGGACTTAGCTTCCTTTCAAGCATTCGACCCATTTCGTTCACCAAGTATTGAAATTCATCAACTGAAAAAATCTTCTCGAGACATGATTATTTCTGAAAAGAAGAAATGTTAAAAACAAAAAGAAATTGGTTACCTCACCACAAAAACTGATACGATCCTCCTCGGGGGTGAGTCGAGTCGTATGTTAATTGCCCGATCGTCTACGAGAAGGTTTCGTTCGGCTAGTTTAAAGATGATACTTTTGGGTAAAATGGTGCGGAAGCTTATCAAAAAGGGTTTAAAAATTGGTTAAGTGATGGAGATAGGTTCGGCTAGGAAGTAAACAAGGAAGAAGGATATAATAGATGGAATCGATTTAATAAAAATAATAAGGATATGTATTAAGATAATTTGGTGGAAATGGAGAAATGAACTTAAACTTAGAAACGATTCAACACTAAAAAGTGTCACCCCTGTTTCTATATCGTTAAGATGGAAAGATGAAGATAGGTTGAAGAATGCCACACCAAAAGCGGGTTTGGTTATAAGTTCAAACAAGTCGAAGACGCCACAAGCAAACTTGATAAGTCTAACAAAACTTGTACGAAAAAGGAGAGGAGATAAACTCACTCAAGAACTTAAAGTTCATAAAATTTGATTAAGGTTCAAAAGTCCCAAATTACAAACTAATAACAAGTATATATAGTGTTTACATGTGGTTAGCTAAAGAGTCAAATGAATTCAGCTTTAATATGCATTTAAATGGCTAAAATAAAATCTAAAAACTCTTGAATTCATCCAGCCAAATAACAGCAACTTTATGACTCCTAATGAGCTGATTAAATGAATTCGAATGCTTTAAAAATGTCCCTTGAGTTGTCCTTGGCTAGCCGAAAAGTCACTAGCAACTAATGGTGTTTTGAATGCATGTTATCATCTTTTGAATGAGCCAAAAAACTGCTGGTAAGTGAAGAGGCTGCTGCCAAATTTATAAGGAGTTAAAATGCTCCTTAAAGCTCTTTAATTTGATGTATTAAGTATCCCTTGTAACAGCCACTTCTTTTGTAACCAAAATCAACTTAAAAGTCACTTCCATTAATGTTGTAACAGCCTTGTAAAGTAACGGTTGCCAGTTGAAAAGTTTCCTACATTCAAACACATTAAACAAACATATTAATCACATTTAAACACTTATTAAACACTAATTTAACCTAAACACATTAAACACTTGACTTAATAAATGATCTAAAAGCAAAGACATTAATTAATGCAGCAACTAGTATAAATAAACTTAAACTTATGCTTCATTAAATTATCCTAGTAACTAGATTAATTAAATAAGCATCTTATTAAATGAAGTCCAATAAAACTCAAATAAATAAACTAAAATGAGTTGAATTAAAACCAGTAACTCATTTATTAAACTAAAATGCTTAAATGCATGCAAACTAAATAAACAGCTGAATTATTTAATGCAAGACTTAAACTAACATGGAAGTTTCATAATGCAAGTCATTATTGATGATGCATACTCAACTAACATGGAAGTTACATAATGCATTACTTTATTAAATGCAGGACACACAAAGTGCAAGTTAAAATTTAAATATGCAAACTCATTAATTTAAATAAAACTTAATTAAATTAAAAGTCCTTAAAAACATTGGCCCAACAATCAATCAGGCCTATGAGATGTTTCATCTTGCACTTGGGCCCCTCAAGTTTAGGCCACTCTCGATGGCATCGAATGGAGTCAAACCATGATGCGACCAGGATCGCATCATACCGCCTCTTGAAAGCGATTCGTCCTCAAATCGAGCCGTTGGTTCTTGAGGACATAGTTCCTTTTACCTTGCTTTCCTCGGTCGAACGGGACAAATGGTAATCGTTTCACCTGAACAGGATTACCATAAGTTAGCAAAAAGCGATGCAAACTAAATTGTAACCCAGGCATAATTGAAGTAAAACAATTATGACGCATATGGATATACATAATCAAATGATCATACAAAAGAAATAATGCCTTATCAAAGGTTCGATACAAATTCGAATGAATTTCAAAACAGGCATACAAATTAAATTGATTCCATATGTCATGATTGGCATATGAGAAATGAATCAAATGGTAGACATAATCATCATAAGCAGGTAATTGAAAAGACTCACATGATTCAAAAAATTGCACGATCATACCTTTCTTTGTACGATATTTGGACTCTCTCACACATGAATTATAAAAATTATCAAACACAAGAATCTTTTTATCAACCATTAAAACAGATAGATCATCAACAGGCAAAATGGAACATTTTAGCATATCACGATCTAAATGTTTTATGACAACCAATTCATCAATGCAAAGCTTATCACCATCCAAAGAGTACGAAAACATTTCAAAGTTTTCAAGCTTCGTACCTTTAGGCGCAGAAAGATAAAGGTTGATTTTACCTTGCTTCATGAAAACAAACCTTCTCTCCTCGGGATTGTAGTATAGTCGAGGCTTTGCATTCGAATTCACCTTTTTCGAACGAAATGCCGACTTCATATACAACCACAGAACTTGTTTAAGGAACGAATTAAAATTGAAAGCAAAGTTATCAAATTCCGTTACCTTATTCATGAACCAAGGTTCAAGCAGATAGAGATTATTTGTACAAACTCGTTAAAACTTGATTTTCTCACAAATCAAACCAAAACAAATTCCCAGTTTAAAAACTTGATTTTGATTGTTTATGCCGAAATGTAGCAAAAGTTTCGTCAAATTAAACATGTCAATCCAAAAAGGTTTTTGCATACACAAACACATACAATCAAAACTCTTTGAAGTCTTCGAAACTAAATTGCACAAACTCAAAGATTTTTCAAGGGGTGGAATTTGAGACACGAAGTTATCACAGTCGAAAAGTTTAATCATTTTTCGTGAAAACTTGTTTTCTTGCAAAATCAAATGGGTTTGTCGATCAAAACAAAAGATATCAACCACACTCAAAGGGCAAAAATTGATCGGAAGAGAATAAGGAAAGCTTTTAAAAACTAAGTTTCCAGAAATTTCATTGATAAATTTCAAATCAGATTGCCGTGACTCGTTTAGAATTTCCTTACCTCGCTTAACTTCGGGCTCTTGAGGTTCATTTTCAACTTTACCTTTTTCGATCAAACAAAAACGTCTCTTGTCGACAAGGTATTGTAGTTGAAAATCATCTTTCGGTCTTTCAGAAATCTGAAGAGAAGAAACAAAACAAGAACAAAGTTGATACAATCCACCTCAGGAGGAGTCGAATTGTATGCGAGTTGCTCAATCGTCTACGAGGAGTAAAATCAAGCCTTCGAGAATTAATAGGAAAATTATGGAAAATAGATAAGTTTGCGGAAGCTGTTAATGAATTTATTTTAAAGATGATTTTAGTTAGGAATGGGGGATGGAAAATGAAGGGAACGTGTTTTAGTAAATGGGAGGATAGGTTCGGGTTTAGTGATAGGACGAAAGGTGGGTGATGTAGGTTTTTGGTTCAAGGAAAATTGAAGGGAGATAAGTTTAGTAAAGACAATTTATGGAAATGGATAAGTGAACTTGAACGAAGAAATGATTTAGCACTAGTAAGTACTACCCCGGTTTCTATATGGTTCAAGGTGAAGGAATGGAGTTCGATGGTAGACCAAAGACCCGTTACTTAGTGAAGTAAGAACCATTGGTATAACGATATGGAAATACAAGTAATAGACGCCACAAGCACGGCTCGATAAGTCTATGAAACTTGCACGAAATCGAAGAGGAGACAAGCTCTCTCGGTGAACAAAAGTTCATGAAATATATTCAACTTGCAAAGATTAATTCGCTAGGAAACATGAAATAAATGAAGCTTTTGGTTGTCTAAAATTCAGCTGAACAATAAGACACCATTAAAGGATGTTCGGCTGGACATATTTAATGTGCAACATCTCTTAATTTCGTCCTAAGATAATTATCTATTAATTATGCACTAATTAAGATTTATTTATGCTTAAACAAATTAAATCAAACACCAAAATAATTATTTAGACATGTTTAATTTGCTGTAGGAATTTTAATAAATTAAATACTTAATTTATTTAATGCATTAAAATTAAAGTAACAACTCAATGAGCTAGGGCGAGCCCAAGTGAGCTCGAATGAGCTAATCCTACTCAATTTGGAAATGCACCAAAGTGCATATCGTTGGTGCACCGGGTGTGCCCGTATCATCCCTCCCCTCTTCAAGACGATTCGTCCTCGAATCGACCTGTTGATTTTCCGAACAAAATTCCTTTTTTCTCGATTTTTCCTCGATCAAACGGGACGGATGATATTCACAACACCTGAAAGTAATATTCATGAGTTAGCAAGAAAAATTTTAAACACACTTGCAACCCAAATATGTTCAGAACATGACAAGTAAATGGCACGCAATCGGGCATAATCACTTTATCATATAAAAGTAACAAAGCCTTATCAAACATTTGCAACAAAAGTGAATAGACTTCAAAACATGCGTACGATTTTAACAGAGTCCTCAAAGCAACATTATCATACGAGTAATACATCAAATGATATATATGATCGTCACAAGCAAATAGATGAAAAAGTGCATTTGATACTCGACATGAAACAACCAAATCTTGTATGGAGGGATATACAAATCACTTGCACATGAATTATAACAATTATCGAACACAAGAATCTTTTCGTCAATGAACAAAACGGATAGATCATTAGTAAACAAAATAAGACATTTAAACACTTCATGATCTAAACGATTTACAAAAGGGAAGACAACAACACAACTCTTAACAACATCTGAAGAGAATGAAAACAACTCAAAGTCCTCAAATGAATTACACATGTGACAAAATATGAGCTCTTTCACATAAGGATTATCCAAATTATCAATCATGAAAATAGATAGATCAGAAATAGGCAAAATAGAAAGGTTAAGCATATCATGATCTAAATGTTTTGCAACAACCAGTTTATCAACGCAAAGCTTGTCATCATCCTAAGAGAGCAAAAATATATCAACTATTTCAGAAGACTTACCGTTAGGCGCAAAAAGACAGAGACCGTTCTTACCTTGCTTGTCTTCACAAGCTGAAACTTGGAGATCAAATTTACCTTGCTCGATCAAGACGAACCTTCTCTCCTCGGGCATGTAATGTAGTCGATGCTTTACTCGCGAATCAACCCTTTTCAAACACAATGGAAACTCCATGTACACGAATTACATGTACAACCACAAAACTTGCTTAAGGAATGAGTAAAAATTGAGAACAAAGTTGACAAAATTTGTTACCTTATTCAGAAACCTTGTATCAAGAAGATAGAAATCTTTCAAACTTACCAGATGATACTTGAGTTTTCCACAAAACAAATCTGAACATATGCCCTGTTTAAAAACATGTGTTTGCTTATTTAAGTCAAGATGGGCCAACGGTTTCAAAAAAAAAAACATGTTAGACCAATAAGAATTGTGAATATTTAAAATTAAACGATCAAAATTCTTAACATGTTTCAAAACTGATTTTAAAAAACTCAAAGGTTTCGTATTAGACAACGAACAAATCTCGTAATACCCGCAATCAAACAAATGGGGATTAAGAGAAAAGTCATCATCATACTTACTCGAGTCTTGCATTTGTTGGATATGCATTTCTCCACCTTCATACTTTGCATCGCAATGATTTAGACAAACTAATCTTACCATCACTTAAATTATCACAATCAATCAAAAATGGGCTAATGATGATGTCATCCACATATTTGCAATCATTAGAACATTTTAGGGGAGACGGAATCGTTTCAAAACACTTACCTTTCTTACCTTTCGGCTTGTGTGATTCAAATTTACCTTTTTCAATCAAAGAAAAACGTCGCTCTTCTGGGAGGTATTGAAGTTGTAGGTCTTTGTGTGATACGTTGGGAACCTGAAATGAATAAACAGAAGAAGAACAAAAGTTTGAAGAGTTAGCTGGAAAACTACTCTCTTTTTCTTGCTCATCTTGTTCTCGCGTTTCTTTTTCCATCTTTTTTTCTTTCTCAATTTTTCTTTCTTCATTTTCTTTTTCAAGCTCTTTTTCTTCACTCTCAAATTCTTTTTCATCTTCTTTTTGTTCTCTCTCATTTTCTTCATTTTCTTTTATTCTTTTCCAACTTTTTCGTTTTCTTCTTTTTCACACTCTTTCTCGCATTGCTATTCTTTGTGAAAGGTTCTTCGATCGTGACTTCTTTGAATCATACGTCGAATAACTTGTACTTTCCCGTTCGTCGCCTTGAAGAGAATCAAACTCATAACTTTCTTCTCTTCGTCTTGACGGCCTCATTGAGGACTTTCGATAATAGTCACTTCTCAAATAGTCATCGGGAGCGGTTCTTCGAGAAGAATACCTCGTGGATGTTTTCTTGGAAGTTTCTGAACGGGTATATCTATCAACTTGCTCGTCATCTTGGAAGGAGTAAGAATCACAATCAACTTCTTGTCTCAGAATTGATGGCAAAAATGAATCACGTCGGGACTTCTTCAAGTAGTATTCGGCGGTATATCTCCGTGGGGTTCTTGTTTCTGATTTTTGACTTGAAGAATCTCGTTCGTAAAGGGCTCCTTTTTCCACACGATCTAATCTTTCGTGCAACTTTTAATTTCGCAGGTAATCTTTAGTTGCCAATTTTGGAGCCGGGGTGGACTCGAGGTGGCTATGCATTACTACTTCTTCTGTAAACTACGTTACTTTACTTAAACTTATTTTAATTTGGGATTTTCTTATGTAATAAGGCCTCCGGGATTTTGTGATTTGGTTTTTGGTTATCGCGATTATTATATTTTATGAAACGCTAAATTGGGTATTTTCTAAACAAAGTGTAAACAAATATGTTTTTTTTTTTAAATTAATAACACACGGATAACAAGCAAATTAAATTATTAATTCAAGAACATTCTTAGAACTACAAACACTATTTTCAAAATATCACATTTCTGAATACCCGTAGTTACGATTTCGCATCTCAAAACCAGCTTTAGACTGTTAAGAGAAAACCATAAACTTTTTCAAGAAAACCTTAATAACTGAATCTGATTTTCAAAATGCTAACACATCGCGAAGTATCTTTTATTTCAAAATTCCTTTAAACGATCTTTCCATGTGACATACCAGATCCGGTCGTAACGTTTAGGCTGGGTTTGGGGTGTTACAGGAATGACGCGAGCACACCCCGCGAACTTCATTGGACAAGTATCTCGAGTAGAGCATTACGTTGCTGGCAAGCTGATCCCAGCTCGTTTCCAGCTCCACGAGCTTCGTCCAGTTCAAATTCAGCTCATTTGAGCTCGAACCAGCTCAATGAGTTCGTGTGCTCATTCAACTAGCTTGATTCAGCTTAAGTAAGCTCGTTTGAGCTCATCTTTAAATTTTAATTTTTTGCATTTAAATTGCTGGAATAAGGACTTGATTTATTTATTTTAGTTACTTTAGTCTTTAATTATGTCGTGTTTAATTAAATGCATCTTTAGTTAATGTCATGCATTATTGATCTACATATTTTATTTATGACATGCATTATGTGTTCTGCATTTAACTAAGTCATGCATTAAGTAACTCATTTGTTCATTTATTTTGCATTTTAAACCATGCATTTAAGCATATTAGTTTAATAAATGAGTTGCTGGACATTAATTCAACTCATCTTAGTTTAATTAATTGAGTTTTTTGTTGAACTTTATTTAATAGTTGCTTCTTTAATTAATCTAGTTACTAGGATAATTTATTGATGCATGAGATAAAATTCATTTAATAATGCTTCTCTTAATTAAACTAGTTGCTGGAGTAAATGATGCATAAGTGTTAGTTCATTTATTTAAGTTAGTTGTTAATTTGTTTTAAGCTTAATAATTGAATAAATGTGTTGGTTACATGTGTTAATTGCACGTGACTTTTCAGCTCACATCCATTACATTTAAAGGCAACGCATTCAATAAGGTGACTTTTCAAGAGATTTCGGTTACAAAAGAGGGGCTGTTACAAAGAGGCTTTATACATCATTAAGAAGTTGTTTAATCAATTAAAGGAGAGCATTATTCTTCTTTAAATTCGGCAGCATCTTTGTTTCATCTTCCATAACCGTTTGCTTCATGAGCAATGACTACATGCATTTAATTTTCCATCAAAGAAGCTGGTGTCTTTTCGGTTGGTCATGGAGACTTCAAAGACTTTAAAAGCAACTTAATTGAAGAAGTAAATCACATTGAAGGTTGGAGTTACTTGGGTTAGAATTTTAAAAGTTGCGACTTTTCATTTGAGCTCATTATTAGTTTCATTAAAGTGACCATTTAGCTAGCCTCTTTTGACACTATAAAAGCATGTAATCAGCCTATTGATGGGGATTTTTTTTTGCTAAATTGTTAATGAAACTATGTAACACCCCAAACCCGGACAAGACACCACGACCGAATCTGGTATGCTACGGGGAAATCGTTTTTGAAAAGTTAGATTTTCCGTTTAAAAACTGAGTGAAAACACAGTGTGTTTGAAACAAATTTGAGTAGTCTCGTTTGAAGAACAGTTGATGTATTTGGAACCCAGAGATTTTGAAAACTTAGCCAGAATGTGTAGTTAAAATGAGTTTAAACCATTTAAAACCTCATTAGTTTCTTAGTGATACATAAAACACTTTTAACTCAGAAGAACTACAAGTTTGGATTGGGAACCAGTTGTATTTGTTTGTCAAAAAGACTTAGTGTGATACCCGATGGTATAGTTTAAAACACATTGCGTTATAGTTTTGAAATCGTTATCTTTCCAAGTTTTAGTAAAATTTATTCCAAGTTACTTTGTTAAGACATGTCAAAAATCAACGTAAAGCGTAAACAACTTAAAACATAACTTTAAAGGCCTTTTACAAACCAAATAAACCCAATTAAAAGTAAATAAACTAAAGTACCCAATTAGTAGAGTCTGAGTAAAACTTTATTAAAGCATGGCATGTGCACCCCGAGTCCATCCCGGCTCCACGTCCGCAGCTACGAGTCACCTGAAATGTCAAAGGAGAGGGTGAGTCGAGTGACTCAGTGTGTAAATCCCGCTCCCGAAGAATCAACATGCTAACACACATCATACATAGCAACATGATTAATGCAACCCGATCCTAACCATCCATATCGCCTTTTCTACCCCGTGTGGTATCAAACCACTGGTGGTGCCAAACCACTGGTGACATATAGTCACAATGTGTTACCAAAACACTGGTGTCCCAAAGACACAATATCCGTCAATGTGGTACCAAACCACTGGTGTCCCAAAGACACAATGTGCTACCAAAGCACTGGTGACCGAAGTCACAAATCCAATGATGATGGGGCCAACCCATCGTGTGATACCAAATCACTAGCAGACGATCCCATATCTCAAGTGGGGCCAACCCACGGTGGTCAAACCACAGGGACAAGTCGCAATGAGGTGCCAAACCTCTGGTGTCCCAAAGACACAATGTGCTACCAAAGCACTGGTGACCGTAGTCACAAATCTGGTGATGGGGCCAACCCATCGTGTGATACCAAATCACTGGCGTCAATCCCGTATAATCATCCGTGGGGCCAACCTACTGTGGTACTGAGCCACTGGGACGAGACGCTGAGGTACCAAACCTCTGGAGGTGCCAAACCTCTGGTGACCCAAAGTCACAAAGTTGTGCTACCAAAGCACTGGTGCTCGTCAGCACAATATACCACTGCTCCCTCCTCTCGTATCACCCACACATATCATACTCATGGGATTATGCATCTCATACAAGCCATGCATATCATGCCAACATATCAAGCATTACAACTCATAACATGCATAACATAATTCATGATATCATATATTATCATTAATACTCATCATAGAACAGACTTACCCGAATCGTACACATACCCCTTTTTGGGTATCCAATTATCCTTCTCACTGTTTCAATCTTATCAAGCAATCAAGTTTATTAACAACGTTACTAAGTAGAGGGTGTGTTAGGTACACACCTGATAATACGAGTCCAAAGATCCCTACGAATGATCTATGTCCTTCGATTGTCAAGCCCCTAAAACAATCGGTCAACATAGGATTAAGCACTAAGACCATTCGGCCAAAGACATATAAACCCAAAGGGGTTAATTTCAATCCTTTACCTTGAAGGTGATTTGGTTTCCTACCAAATCCGAGTCAAGCAGTGATTCTCCTCTAACAATCGGCACCCTATAAAACCAATAGTTAATCACTAATCACTTTTAACTTAATCGAAATCAACAGATTGTACTAACACAAATACATCAACTGCTTACCCTTTACTTACCAATCGGCCACTTGCAGTCAAGGCTTCAATTGACTGCCCCACCTAAACACCACCACGATCAAAAGGCCCTAAAACAGAATCGGTTTCCAAACTGACGATTCTCTCTTATTAGCAAAGACTGAAATCGGCTCTTAACCCATCCAATAATCAACAAGAAAGAGAGAGAAGGAATGGCCAACCGGCCCAATCACTTACCCCAACACCAACAAAGATTCGGTCACACCACACTAGGAGAAGGGAGATTCGGCCTTGAGAGAAATGGGAAGAACGATTGAGAACAAAATGCTAAGAAAGAAGAAAATACAAAGATGAATGGAGGGGTTCTATCGGTTTACACCTAAAAGAAGTAAAGTTTCGGCTACCAAGTTTTGTGAAAGAAAAGAATTCGGCTTTAGGTGTTTTAATATCCTTAAATTCGGCTTTAGTGTAAAGGAGAGAAAAAGATTGTAAATGGGTAGAGTTTCGGCACAAAAAGAAAGGAGAAAGGAAATGGAGAATTCGGCTTCACAATGGACAAAAGAAAAGAAGATGAGGAGGAGAATATTCGGCTATTAGAGTTTCAAAAGAGAAAAAAGAAAAAGAATGCAAGAGGAGTGCTAGGTTCGGCCAAAAGTGAAAGTGAAAGAAAACAAACCACGGGTGTGTCTTCAAGGTGACATTCGGCTAGCAAAGGAAAATTAGAAAACAAAAATGAGCAAAGAACAATTCGGCAAGTGCTTAGACTTTCGGTTTTGGTAAGGCACAAAGAGAGAATTGCTTCACAAGTGCTTTTGGCCGAAAATGCACAAAATGAGAAGTGCATTTCGGCACACCTCCCTTCCCTCTACCAAACCGTCCACACCCCCACTCCAACACCCCACAAAATTCGGCCAAGAATCCCCCCAAAAGCTCCCATTCACTCATTTGAAATGAGTGGACCAAGTCCTCCTCCTCACTTTGCTCTCCACCATCCAAGTCACCCCTTGACCAAGTCCAAGGTGGAGTTTAAATCACACACAACTCCTCCCTCTTATGCCGTCCAAAATGAAGCCAAAATAGAGGAATCCTGCTGCTCGAACACTGGACCTCCACTCCTTGAAGTTGACGCCATACCAAGCTCCCCCTTGCCACTCTGCCAGCTCCTTATTTGTGCAACAAAACCACGATTAAAATTCTTAAACCCCAGCTTCCTCAGCTCCCCTGACTTAACACCCAAAAACCAAAATTTTCCCATTCACTCAGGCATACACCTAGGCTACAATTAAGCCCCGAAAACATAAAAATAGCAACATAGCATACTAACAACATGCAGAACATGCCATGACAAAAATAACCCCTAACCCAGGATATTACAGTTCTACCCCCCCTTAAAAATAATTTCGGCCTCGAAATTACCTGGTCAAAAGAGTTGCGGGTATTGCTGTCTCATTGTATCCTCGGGTTCCCACGTTGCTTCTTCTACACCATGATTCCGCCAAAGTACCTTAACCAAAGGCACAGACTTCCTACGCAGAACCTTCACATCCCGATCAAGAATCTGCACAGGTTCCTCTTCCATAGACAAGTCTGGATTCACCTCGATCTCTTCCACTGCTACCACATGCGACGGATCTGAACGATACCTTCGAAGCATCGAAACGTGAAAAACATCATGAATCTGGCTAAGCTCTGTTGGCAACTCAAGCTGATACGCCACTGGTCCAACTCGCCTCAACACCTTATACGGCCCAATGAACCTCGGACTTAGCTTGCCTTTCTTCCCGAACCTCAATACCTTCTTCCAAGGCGAGACCTTCAGAAACACTCGATCCCCAACAGCAAACTCTATATCTCTTCGCTTAAGATCGGCATAAGACTTCTGCCGGTCCGAAGCTTCCTTCAACCGAGCCTGAATCAACTTAACCTTATCCTCAGTCTCAGCTACCAACTCGGGTCCCAACAATTGACGTTCACCTAACTCCGTCCAACACGTAGGTGAGCGACACTTCCTACCATACAACGCCTCATACGGTGCCATCTTGATGCTTGCTTGGTAACTGTTGTTATAGGCAAACTCAGCTAATGGTAGAAACTCCTCCCAACTACCTCTAAAATCCAGGACACAACCTCTCAGCATGTCTTCTAAGATCTGAATAACCCTTTCTGATTGACCGTCAGACTGCGGGTGAAAAGCCGTGCTGAAATCCAAACGAGTACCCAGAGCCTGATGCAATGCCTTCCAGAACCTTGAAGTAAACCTGGGATCCCTATCCGAGATTATCGAAACTGGCACACCGTGCAACCTCACTATCTCTGAAACATACAGCTTTGCTAGCTTCTGAAGTGAGTAGTCAACCCTCACTGGAATAAAGTGAGCTGATTTAGTCAGACGGTCCACCACTACCCAAACTGAATCCTTCTTGCTTGGCGTAAGCGGTAGCCCACTGACAAAATCCATGGTTATCCTTTCCCACTTCCACTGAGGAATTTTCACAGGCTGAAGCAAACCCGACGGCAACTGATGTTCAGCCTTGACCTGCTGACAAGTCAGACACCTCCCAACAAACTCTGTCACCTCTTTCTTCAAACCAGGCCACCAAAACTGCTCTCTAAGATCCTTATACATCTTGCTACCTCCAGGATGCATAGCATGAGGACTGCTATGTGCGTCCTGAAGAATCTTCTGTCTCAGCTCAACATCTTTAGGCATACAAGCCTTACCTTGAAAACACAGAACCTCATCACCAGACAAGCTGTAACCCTCTAAACCACCATTCTGCACTTGTAACCTTCGCGCACTCAGAACCTCATCCTCCAACTGTTTTTCTCTGATCTGCTCAACCCAAGTAGGCTTAACCTGCAGCTCTGCCAGAATACTCCCGTCGTCATACAAACTTAAATGGGCAAACAATGCTCTTAAGTCTGAAACAACCTTACGGCTCAACGCGTCTGCTACCACGTTAGCCTTGCCCGGATGATACTCGATCGAACAGTCGTAATCTTTCAGCAACTCAACCCATCTACGCTGCCTCAAATTCAAATCCTTCTGAGTCAGTAGATACTTCAGACTTTTGTGATCTGTGTAGACTATAGATCTCTCTCCGTACAAGTAGTGCCTCCAAATCTTTAAGGCGAAAACTACAGCCGCTAGCTCCAAATCGTGCGTCGGATAGTTGACCTCGTGTGGCCTCAGCTGCCTAGAAGCGTAAGCCACAACCTTACCTTCCTGCATCAACACACAACCCAGACCCGTATGTGATGCATCGCAGTAGACTGTGTATTCCTTACCAGCCTCAGGTTGAATTAAAACCGGAGCCTCAGTCAAGATCTTCTTTAACTTATCGAAGCTTTCCTGCTGTTTCTCAGTCCATACAAACGGAACCTCTTTCCTTAATAACTTAGTCATCGGCGCTGCTATCAACGAGAAACCCTCAACAAACCTTCGGTAGTATCCAGCCAAACCCAGAAAACTACGAATCTCAGCCACTGACCTAGGCGGCTTCCAATCCAAAACTGCCTCAATTTTACGAGGATCTACCCGAATCCCCTCTGCTGACACTACATGACCCAAGAACGTCACTTCTCTAAGCCAGAACTCGCACTTACTAAACTTAGCATAGAGCTGTTTTTCCCTCAGAATCTGCAGCACCACCCTCAAATGCGCATCATGTTCCTCCTCTGTCCTTGAGTACACCAAGATGTCGTCTATGAAAACCACCACGAACTGATCCAGATACTGCTGAAACACCCTATTCATCATATCCATAAACGCTGCCGGTGCGTTAGTCAACCCGAATGGCATTACCAGGAATTCGTAGTGCCCATACCGAGTCCGAAACGCTGTTTTATGGATATCCGCCTCCTTAACCTTTAACTGATGGTACCCAGACCTCAAGTCGATCTTAGAGAATACCGCAGCACCCTTCAGCTGGTCAAACAAGTCATCTATCCGTGGCAACGGATACTTGTTTTTAATCGTCAGCTTGTTCAACTGGCGGTAGTCTATGCACATCCGTATTGTACCATCCTTCTTCTTAACGAAAAGTACCGGCGCACCCCACGGCGAAACACTTGGCCTAATAAAACCTCGATCCAATAACTCCTGGATCTGAGCCTTAAGCTCCACCAATTCCTTTGGTGCCATCCTATACGGAGCAATAGACACTGGCGCAGTCCCGGGTAACAGATCTATTCCGAACTCTACCTCACGATCTGGCGGCAAACCCGGAAGTTCCTCAGGAAACACATCAGCAAATTCCTTAACAGTACGAACCTTCTCAACAGCAGACTCTTTAGCCTCCAAGGCATACACACGAACCACATACGCTTCACAGCCCTTCCTGACCATCTTTTCCGCTTTCAAAGCAGATACCACATTTGATAGGTAATCCCTCCTATTACCTATCATAGCCACCTCCTCACCATCAACCGTCTTAAGAACCATGCGCTTGGCCGCGCAATCCAACCTCGCCTGGTACTTAACCAGCCAATCCATCCCAAGAATCAGATCGAACTCCCCAAATGGCAGTTCCATCAAATCAGCAGCAAATACTACCCCTTGGAGTTCTAGAGGTACATCTCTAAACAGTTTATCTACTACTACAGAGTGACCTAGAGGGCTAATCACAGTCATCTGCCTAGAAGATATCTCAGAGTCTAATTCCATTGTCTCTACTATACTACTGGCAACATAAGAGTGCGTAGAACCCACATCAATTAAAGCAGTATAAGGAGTACCAAAAATCAAAAATGTACCGGTTATGACGTCCGGTGCGTCGCCCTCCTCTCGGCGCCTCGCAGCATACACTAATCCAGGCTGCCTAGCATCAGAACTACCCGCACCTCTGCCCGGTGCTCCACGACCCCGACCAGAACCATTACCACCTCTGCCATTACCACGGCCCCTCTGCGGTAGCGGTCCATTACCTCTGAACTGATTACGGCCCTGACTCTCAAACTGAATCCTGGCCATCCTACGTGGACAGTCCCTAATGCGATGCTCCAGAGAACCACACTCGAAGCAACCTTTACCTCCCGTCCAGCAACCACCCCAATGAGATTTCCCACACTGATTACACTGCGGCGGTCCCTGCCTAGCAGCAACAAACCTAGCAGACTGATTCTGCCCACTCGATCTAGCCCTCTTCTGCGGATTACCCGACGAACCAGAAGACCCAAAGCTCCTCTTAAGTCTACTCCTGTCCATGCTCTGCCTTACCGACTCCTTAACACCCTCGGCTACCTTAGCCTTCTCAACTAAGACAGCAAACTCGCGCTCCTGCTGAGGAGCAATCAGCAGCCTCAACTCGTCTCGCAGACCATCCTCGAAACGAACACACCTCTCATGCTCAGTGGCTACAATACCCCTGGCATACCTACTCAGTTTCAGGAACTCAGCCTCGTACTCAGCAATAGATTTACTCCCCTGAACCAGCCTCAGAAATGCCTTTCTCTGGGAGTCGATGTAACTAGCCCCGATGTACTTCTTTTGATATGCAGTTCTGAAGTAATCCCATGTCAAATCCTCCGCGGCCACACTATCCCGAACCGTGAGCCACCACTGATACGACTCATCCCGGAGAAGCGATACAATACCCTTCAGCTTCTCTTCAGCCGTCAAGTCCAGATCATCCATGATCCGCTCAGTTGCCTCCAGCCAATATTCAGCAGTGCTAGGAGCAACACCAGATACGCCTCGAAAGAATTCAGCCCCATTAGCCCGGAGTCGCTCAGGAACTGATTTCCTAACTCCTGCACCACCACTTGCCCCAGCTACCCTTTCCAACACTCGCAGCATCGCCTGTGACACTGCGTCGTCTCCAGTCTGATCTTGGAACTCACCACCTCCAGTTGGTGGCGGAACCGGTATCTCATTTTCTGAACCCTGCCCAGATCCTACGGGCTCAGAAACCGTCATTCTACCCCTACCTCTACCACGAGTATTACGACCACGTCCGCCTCGAGTGCTCATGTCTAATCTTTCTACGTATCTGATTAGAGAATTTTATGCATCAGTATTTATTCCACTTGTTTAAAAAGCAAGTCTTATGAATATTTAATGAGGATTTGTTCTCGCGAGTTCACAAAATCCTATCGGTTTCAATCTCTAAAGTAGTGTACTATTGCTAATCATCAAATCATAATCATATCCAATCAAATCACAAGTAATAGTACGGGGTACTTACCTGGGCGAACTGGTGCCGGAGACTCGGTGCCATGCCTTTCAAACCATATATTCAAACTCAAAACACTTAAGACATCCTTTAAAAACATTTTGGGCCTCAGGCCCACAGCCGAGCCTTTGAACTTGGCTCTGATACCACAATTGTAACACCCCAAACCCGGACAAGACACCACGACCGAATCTGGTATGCTACGGGGAAATCGTTTTTGAAAAGTTAGATTTTCCGTTTAAAAACTGAGTGAAAACACAGTGTGTTTGAAACAAATTTGAGTAGTCTCGTTTGAAGAACAGTTGATGTATTTGGAACCCAGAGATTTTGAAAACTTAGCCAGAATGTGTAGTTAAAATGAGTTTAAACCATTTAAAACCTCATTAGTTTCTTAGTGATACATAAAACACTTTTAACTCAGAAGAACTACAAGTTTGGATTGGGAACCAGTTGTATTTGTTTGTCAAAAAGACTTAGTGTGATACCCGATGGTATAGTTTAAAACACATTGCGTTATAGTTTTGAAATCGTTATCTTTCCAAGTTTTAGTAAAATTTATTCCAAGTTACTTTGTTAAGACATGTCAAAAATCAACGTAAAGCGTAAACAACTTAAAACATAACTTTAAAGGCCTTTTACAAACCAAATAAACCCAATTAAAAGTAAATAAACTAAAGTACCCAATTAGTAGAGTCTGAGTAAAACTTTATTAAAGCATGGCATGTGCACCCCGAGTCCATCCCGGCTCCACGTCCGCAGCTACGAGTCACCTGAAATGTCAAAGGAGAGGGTGAGTCGAGTGACTCAGTGTGTAAATCCCGCTCCCGAAGAATCAACATGCTAACACACATCATACATAGCAACATGATTAATGCAACCCGATCCTAACCATCCATATCGCCTTTTCTACCCCGTGTGGTATCAAACCACTGGTGGTGCCAAACCACTGGTGACATATAGTCACAATGTGTTACCAAAACACTGGTGTCCCAAAGACACAATATCCGTCAATGTGGTACCAAACCACTGGTGTCCCAAAGACACAATGTGCTACCAAAGCACTGGTGACCGAAGTCACAAATCCAATGATGATGGGGCCAACCCATCGTGTGATACCAAATCACTAGCAGACGATCCCATATCTCCAGTGGGGCCAACCCACGGTGGTCAAACCACAGGGACAAGTCGCAATGAGGTGCCAAACCTCTGGTGTCCCAAAGACACAATGTGCTACCAAAGCACTGGTGACCGTAGTCACAAATCTGGTGATGGGGCCAACCCATCGTGTGATACCAAATCACTGGCGTCAATCCCGTATAATCATCCGTGGGGCCAACCCACTGTGGTACTGAGCCACTGGGACGAGACGCTGAGGTACCAAACCTCTGGAGGTGCCAAACCTCTGGTGACCCAAAGTCACAAAGTTGTGCTACCAAAGCACTGGTGCTCGTCAGCACAATATACCACTGCTCCCTCCTCTCGTATCACCCACACATATCATACTCATGGGATTATGCATCTCATACAAGCCATGCATATCATGCCAACATATCAAGCATTACAACTCATAACATGCATAACATAATTCATGATATCATATATTATCATTAATACTCATCATAGAACAGACTTACCCGAATCGTACACATACCCCTTTTTGGGTATCCAATTATCCTTCTCACTGTTTCAATCTTATTAAGCAATCAAGTTTATTAACAACGTTACTAAGTAGAGGGTGTGTTAGGTACACACCTGATAATACGAGTCCAAAGATCCCTACGAATGATCTATGTCCTTCGATTGTCAAGCCCCTAAAACAATCGGTCAACATAGGATTAAGCACTAAGACCATTCGGCCAAAGACATATAAACCCAAAGGGGTTAATTTCAATCCTTTACCTTGAAGGTGATTTGGTTTCCTACCAAATCCGAGTCAAGCAGTGATTATCCTCTAACAATCGGCACCCTATAAAACCAATAGTTAATCACTAATCACTTTTAACTTAATCGAAATCAACAGATTGTACTAACACCAATACATCAACTTGTAACATCCCAAAATTGGGCTTAGGAGAATTGAGCCCAATGGGCCTTAGGCGTAGTAGCGTTTAAATTTTTGGAGAACAAGAGATCGGCTTAAATGCTAGTTAGACCCATTGGATAAGTGATTTTGGAAGGTTAGAGGGCTTCTATGAAGTCCCGGGATCAAATATTGCCTTTGGGGAAATTTTGGTTTTAGGTGAAAAAAACCCTGGAAGTTGGCAGATAGGCCTTAAGAATAAAATATGGAAAAAATAACACAACTGGAGTGTGTGGTGTAGTGGCAAAGTGACGCCACATAAGAGACAAGGGGGTGACGCCACAGGGAAGGAAGGAGGTCCAAGGTTCAAGTCTTGGCTTTTGCATTTTGGTTTCTTTTTGCTTGGACCTTAGAATTTGGCCCATAGTTTATATTTAGTTGCGCATGGTTTAAGACACAAGAGGAGCTTGTGGCCAAGTGGTTAGCGGAGTGGATTATGCTACAGCGGAGCCTGGGTTCGAATCTCATGACAAGCAAGGGAGTATTTATTTTGCGGATTGGACGGCAAGAGTTTCAGTTGAATTTAAACTCTACTGAGGAAGGGATCCCACATCGGAAAGACACAAAGAATGAAGGTAATGAGCTAGCTATATAAGGAGCATCCTAGGAGGAGAGTAAACACATCTTGGAGGGCGTTTGGGCACAAGAGTGGTCGGAGCGCGGATTAGCCCCAGAGTCCTATCAGGTGTGTAACTCTCTCTACTTTAGTTGTAAAGCGGCAAAATGCCGAAATGCCGGTTACACGGCATTAGTAGCCACACGAGCGTGCGAGCGCATGTGTGGGGCTTCGACGCGATAGTGTAAGATTGGAGAGTTAGGACGTGGACCGTTAGTTTAGCCAAGTAATTTCGAGGACGAAATTATTTTAAGGAGGGTAGAATTGTAACACCCTGGTTTAGGGGCTGTGCATATCGGGTATAAATCAGGTGTTAGAAGATTTTTGGAGCGCTTGGATGAGTTTTAGACGTTTTAAGAAGGTTTGGATGAAAGGGGAAGACTTGGGAAAATTTTGGATTTTTGGTGTGAAAAAGGAATTGGGCCAAGGGAGGCCTTAAGATTAATTTTTTGGTAATTTTTGGCACATGAGAGTCTTTGGCAAAGTGGCTTCATGCGCTGCTTTAGGGGTTGGAGGTAGCGCCTTGGGGGTCTTAGGTTCGAGTCCAAGCGGCAGCAACCTGGTTTTAATTTTTATGGTTAAGCGTTACACAGATAGAAGGCCTTAAAATAATTTTGGGGCGTGTTTTGTCACAAGGAGTAGCTGGTCCAGGTGGTGCCTATGCGGAACTTAGGCGCTGGAGATGCGCGTGGGCGCTAGTTCGAGCGACGGAAGCAGCATTTTTTGGGCGTGATTTTATTTTGTGCGGTTATGGGGCTGGGCTAGGAAGGGTTAAGATTAAATGTTGGGGGTTTTTGTCATAAAAATCAAGGTGGCCGAGTGGCCTGGGCGTTGGGGGTAAGGCTTGCAGCGGTTTGGTCCCAGGTTCGAACCTGGAGAGTGGCATTTGGGTTTTAAATGTTTTTATTCTTTTTTGGCAGCAATTGGAGGTGGGACGGCACAGCACATGGGAGCCTCATTTGGATAAGATTAAGCTAAGGTTTTAGTTTTTAAAATTCGGCTGCTGGGTTTTATTATTCTATTATTTTTTTAGATAATTATAGATTATTTTAATTAGTTTAAATTAGAGTTGATAAAGAGA
>CM016622.1:54106684-54165993 GCA_005393395.2 Gossypium australe
GCGGACATGCATAATACACATGTTGGAAATATTCTAATTGCATGCCGAAAGCATGGATTAATAAGTTTTAATGTTACACATGTTGGGGATTAATCGATAAATTATATATTATATGATTTTGCTTATTAAAGTGATGAAATGTGGTTAAATTGGTTTAATTGAACCGAATTAGATCAAGAACAAAAGGAGAAATTGGAGCGAGGAAAAGCTAAACTAAACGAATAGTTGGAGATCTCGAACCTATCGACTTCTAAGGTAAGTCCCTTAGTTAAATCATGCCAAAGAGTTACTTATGGTTATCTTGACTATAAAAAATTTATGAATGCTAATGTCTAATTATATCATGGCCGAATGTATATGGACATATTGGTTGATGATTTAGTTGAGAATGTGATGGAAATTTTTGGCAAATGCAAGGTGAATAAGTAAGTTTTGAGCTACCTTATATCTAAAAACTCTTTACATATCTAGTGAACGATATAAATTGTATAAGCTTGGTATAAATCCATGAGTTGGCCGATTGTAATAGTGATGGTTTTGATCGCTTTCAATTTTAAGTGCAATGGTATAAAGGTATATGATTTGATATGTATAGTGAAAATGTGCAAAGCATGTAAAGATATTTTGACATTCGGGCTTTTATGCCTAGCAGGCCTTGCGCCGGTGTTACTTTTCAGGCTTTTACGCCTAGCAGGCCTTGTGCCGGTGTTACTTATCGGGCTTTACGCCTAGCAGGCCTTGCGCCGGTGTTACTTTTCAGGCTTTTACGCCTAGCAGGCTTGATGCCGGTGATGAGATTTACCTAAGAGGAGTTTAATCCTTGTCAAGACAATTTAGAACTAAATTGTCACGAATATGGTTCGGGTAAGTATGTGAGGTATGTTATGTCAAATATTACTTGTGCCAAATGGTTATTGATGAATACAATTTGACGGAAGTCGAGCTTAGAACATGCTATTATGGGACAATTGATTTGCATGTATAACTGCTATGAAAGTAGGCTTCGAATTATTAATATTTGGCCTTGTGTAAACTAATTACTTAGTTGTTTACGTAGAATGCCATATGTGGACTGTTTTATCTTCATAAATAATTAATGTTAAATGTGTTGGGACTTACTAAGCTAGTAAGCTTACTCGTTTAAGATGTTTCCTCTGTTTTATAGATTAGGAGCAAGCCACAAGCTCGTCGGGGTCGTTGGAAAGTCGCTCACACTATCAACCTATCTTTTTGGGGTACTCCTTCATTTTGGGTTGGTTTTGAACGAAGGCATGTATAGGATAGGCTTGGATTGTTTGAGGAAGTTTTACGGTTCACATGTAAACCCTAAAAGAATGGCCATGCGAATATGGCTAATTTCTAATTAAGTATGCTGTAGTGTTGTTAATGTGTATGTTGGTTCTTGATGGTAAGGTTTATGCTTTCTAAATCAAAGTTTAATCATTTTGTTAAGGAAATGTATATATGTGCGGAATGAATCCTTGAATTAGGAATGTAGGTAAGTTTGGTAAGAAGCTAGTCCTTCATAAATTGTGACAAAACAACTTGTAGTAACAGCAGTGATATGAGTTAGAAAAATCACCAAAATAGGGTATATTGAATTAAAAGGTGAATGAGACATGGAGTTAAACCTTATTGTGTCTATTTTTACATGGAAGAAACAGAGTAGGCAAAAGACTTATAAGTTATGAGAAAATTCAGTTTTAGTGAGACCTACTCTGAATGCATTCGTAAGTTACTGTTCTGTTTTGGAAAATTGTCAAAAATTGTACAAAAATAATTAGGAAGCATGGGATATATGTGAACCCTTATTGAGTCTATTTTTCGTTGGTATAAACTAGAACAGTATATGAAAATTGTGCAATGAGATAACTGCAGTTTTATAAGGACAGGTCAGAACTGTCCAGCAGTGTAATAAGGGTAACTTTGAAGAATAAACTGTACTAATTGGCCACATGAAAAATTCTAGAAAAATTATGGTGAATAGATATATGAGTCTACTTTCAAGGAAAATTTACGGAACTGAATTTCGAATTTTGTAACTCGAGTTATAGCCAAATTAGTCGGCACAACGCAGTTTGACAGTTTTAAGATTTTCATGTTTTAAATTTGTAGTCAGGTCTAGTAATGCCTCTTGCCCAACTCCGGCGACGGTACCGGGTACGGGGTGTTACATTTGATTGGTATCAGAGCTTACGGTTTAGTCGATTCTAGGACTACCGTGGCGCGTGTGAGTCTAGCTATACATGCCTGTGATTATCTGTTGATAGTGTGGTGACTTCTGACAACCTGAATTTTGTTTGTATAGTAAATGGATTCCGAACCAGAAAGAGCTGTGGCTGATGATGTGGAGAGCGTGGCGCCTGACCGTACCCATGGATCAGCGCCGATAGACTCTCGACCTGTTTCGGGTAGCCACGAAGGAGAGACAAAGCAAGCCTTTTATCGAATGATGAACGATTGGTTTGCCCAATTTATTCAGAATAACCCGAATATACCCCAACCTCCACCCCCGAATAATCCAACTTCGGATCCTCTAGCTCCCCCAGTGATAGATCCAATGAGATCTAGTAGGCCCCCAGTTGACAAAATTCGAAAATATGGGGCCGAAGAATTTAAAGCCAATGACGATGATGATGCGGAGAGAGCCGAAATGTGGCTCGATAACACTATTCGGGTACTTGGTGAGCTGTCTTGTACTCCGGATGAATGCTTGAAGTGTACTATATCCTTATTGCGGGACACTGCATATCACTGGTGGAATACACTAGTATCAGTGGTTCCGAAAGAAAAAGTGACATGGGATTTCTTCCAAACTGAATTCCGCAAGAAGTATATTAGCCAGAGATTTATTGATCAAAAGCGAAAAGAGTTCCTTGAGCTGAAACAAGGACGAATGACTGTAACGGAGTATGAAAGAAAATTTGTCAGGCTCAGCCGTTATGCTAGAGAGTGTGTCTCTACTGAAGCCATTATGTGTAAAAGATTCGAAGACGGCCTAAATGAAGACATAAAGATGTTTGTTGGCGTTCTTGAAATCCAAGAATTTGTAACTTTAGTTGAGAGAGCTTGCAAAGCTGAAGAGCTCGGGAAGGAGAAGAGAAAGGCTGATACCGAAGCCAGAGATATCCGAAAGAGGTCTTCGGGCAAAGTCTTTCATTCCACGAGCAAGAAGCCTAGAGATGACTACGGCCGACAGAGAACTATTACAGATCCGCCTAGACGGGACCGACCTCCTATGAGCTCCCGAGCTACCTCGATAGCCAGTGTTGGTAACATTCCACAGACTAGAGTTGAATGCAAGCACTGTGGGAAATGGCACTCAGGGAGTTGTAGATTCCATGATCGGACTTGCTATAAATGTGGATCGTCAGATCATTTTATCAGAGAGTGTCCGAAGTTAGCTGAGCAGAATGCAGATCGGAACACTACACCGAACAACGTGCCAATGCGAGGTAGACCACCCAGACATTCAGGCAATGTAGGTGGTAGCCAGAAAGGAACGAAGAACACTACAGATCGATCCGAGGCTAGGGCTCCGGCGAGAGCATATGCTGCGCGAGCTAGAGAGGATGCTTCCTCCCCCGACGTTATTACTGGTACTTTCACTCTTTTTGATACTACTGTGATTGCACTAATTGATCCTGGTTCGACTCATTCTTATGTGTGTGAAACTTTAAAATTGGTAAGACTCTGCTAGTTGAGTCTACCGAGTTCGTAATTCGTGTGTCCAACCCTTTGGGTAGATGTGTGCTTGTTAATAAAGTGTGTAGGGGTTGCCCGTTGATGGTTCGAGATTATTGCTTTCCAGCTGATTTGATGTTGTTGCCCTTCGACGAATTTGATATAATCTTGGGTATGGATTGGTTAACTTCACACGAGGCAGTGGTGGATTGCAAAAGAAAGCTTATTAATTTGAAATGCCTAAACGGTGAGACAATCAGAATAAAATCCGGTGATGTAAGTGAGTCGCCTACAGTAATATCCTCAATGGTAGCCCAAAAGTATGTGAGAAAAGGGTGTGAGGCCTATTTGGCTTATGTGCTGGATAATAAAATGTCCGAGAAACTAATGAAATCGGTACCAGTTGTATGTGAATACACCGATGTGTTTCCTGAAGAACTACCGGGCTTACCCCCAGTACGAGAAATTGAGTTCGGCATTGAATTAGTGCCGGATGCGACCCCAATTTCGATAGCTCCGTACCGAATGGCGCCTACTGAATTAAAAGAATTAAAAGCGCAGTTGCAAGAATTGACAGAGAGGGGTTTCGCACGACCGAGTTTTTCTCCGTGGGGAGCACCAGTCTTGTTTGTGAAAAAGAAAGATGGGACAATGCGAATGTGTATCGACTACCGGCAACTAAATAAGGTGACCATAAAGAATAAATACCCGTTACCTCGGATTGATGATTTATTTGATCAGTTGAAGGGAGCTTCAGTGTTTTCGAAAATAGATTTGAGATCGGGCTATTACCAATTACGAGTCAGAGATTCCGATGTGCCCAAGACGGCATTTCGAACGAGGTACGGGCACTATGAGTTTTTGGTTATGCCTTTTGGGCTTACCAATGCACCTGCCGTTTTTATGGATCTAATGAACCGGGTCTTCCGACGGTTTTTGGATCGGTTTGTAGTAGTGTTTATCGATGATATATTGGTCTACTCCAAAAGTGAAGCGGAACACGTTGAGCACTTGAGAGAAGTACTACAAACCTTGAGAGATCATCGTTTATATGCAAAATTCAGCAAGTGTGAGTTTTGGTTGAACGAAGTCAGCTTCTTGGGTCATGTGGTTTCGGTGTCAGGAATTCGAGTGGATCCAAACAAAATAGCAGCCATACTCGAGTGGAAACCACCAAAGAATGTTTCTGAAATCCGAAGCTTCCTAGGCCTCGCGGGATATTATAGACGATTTGTAAAAGGTTTTTCCGTGATAGCTGCACCTTTGACGAGACTACTACAGAAGGATGTCAAATATGAGTGGTCAGAAAAATGCCAGAGGAGTTTCGAGCAGTTGAAAGCCCTTTTAACCGAGGCTCCAGTATTGACTCAGCCTGAGTCGGGTAAAGAATTTACTATTTTTAGTGATGCATCTTTAAGTGGGTTGGGTTGTGTTCTAATGCAAGAAGGCAAGGTCATAGCCTACGCTTCAAGACAATTGAAGCCACATGAAAAGAATTATCCAACTCACGATCTGGAGCTAGCAGCCATTGTGTTTGCATTAAAAATTTGGCGTCACTATTTATTCGGCGAAAAATGTCATGTTTATTCAGATCACAAAAGTCTGAAATATTTAATGACTCAGAAAGATCTAAATTTGAGACAACGCCGATGGTTAGAATTGCTGAAAGACTACGAATTAGTGATTGACTACCATCCGGGGAAGGCTAATGTGGTGGCGGATGCGTTGAGTCGAAAATCATTATTTGCTCTGCGTGCATTAAACACGCGGATGACGATGTTGAGGATGGTTCGATCATAGCCGAGCTACAAACAAGACCGATGTTTATTCAGCAAATTTGCGAGGCACAGAAGGTTGACGAAAAGTTAGTAGCTATTCGGGTTCAGTGTGAGAACGCTACAGAATCAGACTTCCAGATAGATGCAAATGACTGTTTGAAGTATAAAAACCGATTGTGTGTTCCAATGAACTCAGATTTGATACAGATGATTCTGAGTGAGGCCCATAATGGCCGAATGTCGATACACCCGGGTAGCACAAAAATGTATAACGATTTGAAGCAGTTTTATTGGTGGCCCGGCATGAAACGGGACATATCTGAGTTTGTTTCCAAGTGCTTAATCTGTCAACAAGTGAAAGCTGAGCGTCAGGTACCTTCCGGATTACTCCAGCCGATTATGATACCCGAATGGAAATGGGATAGAATTACTATGGATTTTGTGTCCGGTCTTCCCATGACACCGAGTAAGAAAGATGCCGTTTGGGTTATCGTTGATAGATTGACTAAGTCAGCTCATTTTGTGCCGGTACGTACCGACTATTCACTTGACAAACTCGCCGAATTGTATGTGTCGCAGATTGTAAGATTGCACGGTGTACCGAGTTCCATTGTTTCCGATAGAGACCCAAGATTTACCTCACGATTCTGGAAGAAGTTGCAAGAGGCATTAGGTACTAAACTACATTTTAGTACAGCCTTTCATCCGCAAACAGACGGTCAGTCTGAGCGAACTATTTTGACACTTGAGGACATGTTGAGATGTTGCGTTCTCGAGTTTGAAGGTACGTGGGAACGATACCTACCCCTGATTGAGTTTGCTTACAATAATAGCTTTCAATCTAGCATAAAAATGGCACCTTATGAAGCCTTATATGGTCGAAAATGTCGCACCCCATTGTATTGGACTGAGCTCAGTGAGAACAAGATACACGGGGTTGATTGGATTAAAGAAACAGAACAGAAGGTGGTCGTTATTCGGAGTAATTTGAAAGCTGCTTCGGATCGTCAAAAGTCCTATGCCGATTTAAAACGTAAGGACATTGAATTTCAGGTCGGAGATCGGGTGTTCTTAAAAGTTTCTCCGTGGAAGAAAATACTCCGATTCGGTCAGAAAGGCAAGTTAAGCCCGAGATTTATCGGACCGTACGAAGTGATTGAACGTATTGGACCGGTCGCTTATAGATTAAGATTGCCCTCCGAGTTAGAAAAGATACACAATGTATTTCATGTTTCGATGCTTCGTAAATACAGATCGGATCCGTCTCATGTAATCACCCCGTCGGAGATTGAAATTCGATCTGACTTGACCTATGATGAGGAACCGATCCGTATCCTGGCTCGGGAGACCAAGGAGTTAAGAAATAAAGAATTCCATTAGTAAAGATTCTATGGAATCGTCACGGAGCTGAAGAGGCTACGTGGGAGCCTGAAGAGTCAATGAAGCAACAATATCCGAACCTTTTTAACGGTAAGATTTTCGGGGACGAAAATCCTTAAAGGGGGGGAGAGCTGTAACAGACCAATTTTGACCCTAATCGGAACGGTGGTTTCGGGACCACGGATCCGAGCCTGTGGGATACTATAATATTATGTTTTGTGTTTGTTATGTGTGTTTTTATGAATGTGAAAAATTTCGTGGATAATTTTAGATAATCGAGCGTTTAATTTGTTAAAAAGGTCTAAATTGCAAGATGGACCAAAATAGTGGGCATTAATACAAGGGAGCTAAGTGAATTGCCCATTAAACATGGGGATTTGCATGTCAAATCCCCCATAATTAAAAAGTGGACGGCAAAGCATGCATTACTTGATTCATTGTCTTAAAAATATCATAATTAAAACACTATTATATTTCAAGCATGCTAATATATGTAAGAGTTTAATAAACAAAAGAAAAAAAAAGAAAGAAAAGGAATTTGATTTCTCTTTCTTTAATCATCTTCCTCACCGATTCTTATCTTCAAAGAAAGGAAGAAGAAAACTTCATCCCCTTCATTCGGCCATTGCATGTGCTAGGCAAGGTAAGAGTGAGCTTTAACTTAATAAGTTATCTTTGAATGAGTTGATTTTGTTTGATCACTTTTCTTTTGGGAGACAAATAGAAGTTGATGATGCTAGGCTTGATGAAATTCGGCCATGGGTGAGGAATGGTGGTTTGGGTTGTTAATAAACTTTGATAACATGAGAGGGAGAGAAAGCTTGATGTTGTAAGAAAATGGTTTAAATTTAGGCATGGGAAATGCCCTTATATTCGGCCGAATGTGAGACCATCTATGGTGAATCCTTTTTCCTTTGTGTTAAGGGTCGGCTATACTTATATTGTATGGTGATTAGACATGGATGAATAGTCATACTTGCTTATAACCTTTGGGTGATTAAGTAGGAAGGGCAAATTTCTTTAAGCAAATAATGGAAGGGCTTAAGCAAGGTAATATTCGGCTGGAAAAATGGATAAATAAAGTGTGGTTAGTTAGCTTGTTACTTGGTCTCGTGTTGAAAAAGATGTATGAGTACACTAAATTGGCGAATTCGGACATAAGAGAAAATGAAAATTTAGCTATTCTATTTGGTTATACATTATATATATAGATATAAAGTTAAATTACAGCCATGGATAAGAAGGTGAGTCTTGTGTTAAAGTACATTAAACAAATTATTACCAATATGATTAATAATATTCTTTTGATATACTTGAAAAAGGTAGTGGGTGATAGCCGATTATATATGTTCATGTTTTGGATTGAATAAATGTGATGTATGTGCATGAGTTGATAATGATATAAGACTTGAGCAATGTTTGAATTTGAATGACATTGATTGAAATGTATAAGTCATAATTATTGCTCGTAGGCGGACATGCATAATACACATGTTGGAAATATTCTAATTGCAATGCCGAAAGCATGGAATTAATAAGTTTTAAATGTTACACATGTTGGGGGATTAATCGATAAATTATATATTATATGATTTTGCTTATTAAAGTGAATGAAAATGTGGTTAAATTGGTTTAATTGAACCGAATTAGATCAAGAACAAAAGGAGAAGAAATTGGAGCGAGGAAAAGCTAAACTAAACGAATAGTTGGAGATCTCGAACCTATCGACTTCTAAGGTAAGTCCCTTAGTTAAATCATGCCAAAGAGTTACTTATGGTTATCTTGACTATAAAAAAATTTATGAATGCTAATGTCTAATTATATCATGGCCGAATGTATATGGACATATTGGTTGATGATTTAAGTTGAGAATGTGATGGAAATTATTTTGGCAAATGCAAGGTGAATAAGTAAGTTTTTGAGCTACCTTATATCTAAAACTCTTTACATATCTAGTGAACGATATAAATTGTATAAGCTTGGTATAAATCCATGAGTTGGCCGATTGTAATAGTGATGGTTTTGATCGCTTTCAAATTTATTAAGTGCAATGGTAATAAAGGTATATGATTTGATATGTATAGTGAAAATGTGCAAAGCATGTAAAGATATTTTGACATTCGGGCTTTTATGCCTAGCAGGCCTTGCGCCGGTGTTACTTTTCAGGCTTTTACGCCTAGCAGGCCTTGTGCCGGTGTTACTTATCGGGCTTTACGCCTAGCAGGCCTTGCGCCGGTGTTACTTTTCAGGCTTTTACGCCTAGCAGGCTTGATGCCGGTGATGAGATTTACCTAAGAGGAGTTTAATCCTTGTCAAGACAATTTAGAACTAAATTGTCACGAATATGGTTCGGGTAAGTATGTGAGGTATGTTATGTCAAATATTACTTGTGCCAAATGGTTATTGATGAATACAATTTGACGGAAGTCGAGCTTAGAACATGCTATTATGGGACAATTGATTTGCATGTATAACTGCTATGAAAGTAGGCTTCGAATTATTAATATTTGGCCTTGTGTAAACTAATTACTTAGTTGTTTACGTAGAATGCCATATGTGGACTGTTTTATCTTCATAAATAATTAAATGTTAAATGTGTTGGGACTTACTAAGCTAGTAAGCTTACTCGTTTAAGATGTTTCCTCTGTTTTATAGATTAGGAGCAAGCCACAAGCTCGTCGGGGTCGTTGGAAAGTCGCTCACACTATCAACCTATCTTTTTGGGGTACTCCTTCATTTTGGGTTGGTTTTGAACGAAGGCATGTATAGGATAGGCTTGGATTGTTTGAGGAAGTTTTACGGTTCACATGTAAACCCTAAAAGAATGGCCATGCGAATATGGCTAAATTTCTAATTAAGTATGCTGTAGTGTTGTTAATGTGTATGTTGGTTCTTGATGGTAAGGTTTATGCTTTCTAAATCAAAGTTTAATCATTTTGTTAAGGAAATGTATATATGTGCGGAATGAATCCTTGAATTAGGAATGTAGGTAAGTTTGGTAAGAAGCTAGTCCTTCATAAATTGTGACAAAACAACTTGTAGTAACAGCAGTGATATGAGTTAGAAAAATCACCAAAAATAGGGTATATTGAATTAAAAGGTGAATGAGACATGGAGTTAAACCTTATTGTGTCTATTTTTACATGGAAGAAACAGAGTAGGCAAAAGACTTATAAGTTATGAGAAAATTCAGTTTTAGTGAGACCTACTCTGAATGCATTCGTAAGTTACTGTTCTGTTTTGGAAAAATTGTCAAAAATTGTACAAAATAATTAGGAAGCATGGGATATATGTGAAGAACCCTTATTGAGTCTATTTTTCGTTGGTATAAACTAGAACAGTATATGAAAATTGTGCAATGAGATAACTGCAGTTTTATAAGGACAGGTCAGAACTGTCCAGCAGTGTAATAAGGGTAACTTTGAAGAATAAACTGTACTAATTGGCCACATGAAAAATTCTAGAAAAATTATGGTGAATAGATATATGAGTCTACTTTCAAGGAAAATTTACGGAACTGAATTTCGAATTTTGTAACTCGAGTTATAGCCAAATTAGTCGGCACAACGCAGTTTGACAGTTTTAAGATTTTCATGTTTTAAATTTGTAGTCAGGTCTAGTAATGCCTCTTGCCCAACTCCGGCGACGGTACCGGGTACGGGGTGTTACACAAGGGCTCGATTCTCGTTTGACCAAGAACTTGTTATCGCTGAAACTAGGGGTAAGTAGTGCTATTCGTTATATGAGTGTGCTCTTTTAAGTCGGAATACTCAGGGGTAACCTTTGACTGTTAGGCCGAATCTCCGCTTCTCTCGCGACTCATCTCTAAGTCAGGGACGAATCAGTTGTTGTGCGGTTCATCATTTATCAAGGTAAGGAGTCACTTCCTTTCGGGTTCTCTGCTATTATTTCCTTTTCGTTGCAGTCTGCCTTAACCAAATTCCATTATTAGACAATCAACATTTCACTCTGAGTACTGATCAAGTCTCTTCATGGATGCAAGTGCCAGTCAAACTAAGGAGGGGAGTGGACCCGTAGTCTCTGCCCCTAAGTTTAAGCAACGTGCTGTGTTGGCGGTTCGAGACTTTCCGCCAGGCTGTGGTAGGGAGCCGACATCTGCCTGGGATAGACAAATTGCGGTTGTTTCTCCTAGTGAGAGTGTCGACAATCTAGAGAGTCTAGTCTTACGCATAATCAGGTGTGTAATGCTCACACTTTTCTTTATTGATTTGAGTTGTTAACTGTGTTGGTTGAAAGTCGGATCGACTGTAAAAGACAGTCGAGATACCCTTGTGGGTAAGGTTGGAGACACTAGGTAAGTACTGTTATGATTGCTTCCGTATAACATGATTATGCATGATTGATTATATGCCGTATATTGTTAATATGTTGCATGGGCTCCGGGATATGATTGAAAGGGGAAGTGATTCAGTGACTTCTATCACAGTGGTCTGGGACCATAGTGGTTTAGAACCACATACACATACATTATCAGTGATTGTCACAGTGGTCTGGGACCACAGTGGTTTGGAACCACAGTGGCTTGATGCCACGGGTGTTTGGCTGATCCAGATGATGTAGAGGATGGAAAACTAGGTTGGGTGGGATTGCATTGCATACACTCTTTGATATGCCATGTTGATAAGGCTTAGGCCCAAATTGCGTACGTAAGGGGAATTACACACTGAGTCTCGGTGACTCACCCATCTCCTTAATTTCGGAGGTAATCCTTAGTTGCCGATTTTGGAGCCGAGGTGGACTCGAGGTGGCCATGCATTACTACTTCTTCCGTAAACTACGTTACTTTACTTAAACTTATTTTAAATTTAGGATTTTGTTATGTAATAAGGCCTCCGGGATTTTGTGATTTGGTTTTTGGTTATCACGATTATTATATTTTCTGAAACGCTAAATTAGGTATTTTCTAAACAAAGTGTAAACAAATATGTTTTTTTTTTTTAAAATTAATAACACACGAATAATAAGCAAATTAAATTATTAATTCGAGAACTTTCTTAGAACTACAAACACTATTTTCAAAATATCACGTTTCTAAATACCCGTAGTTACAGTTTTGCATCTCAAAACCAACTTTAGACTGTTAAGAGAAAACCATAAACTTTTTCAAGAAAACCTTAACAACTGAATCTGATATGATCCGCCTCAGGGCTGAGTCGAGTCGTATGTAAGATGCCCGATCGTCTACGAGGAGTAATTGAAAAATTATCGGAAAAGGGTGAAATTAGGCTAAAGTTGCGGAAGCTTATCAAAAAGGGTTTAAAAATTGGTTAAGTGATGGAGATAGGTTCGGCTAGGAAGTAAACATGGAAGAAGGATATAATAGAAGGAATCGGTTTAATAAAAATAATAAGGATATGTGTTAAGATAATTTGGTGGAAATGGAGAAATGAACTTAAACTTAGAAATGATTCAACACTAAAAAGTGTCACCCTGGTTTCTATATCGTTAAGGTGGAAAGATAAAGATAGGCTGAAGAACGCCACACCAAAAGGGGGTTTGGGGATAAGTTCAAACAAGTCGAAGACGCCACAAGCAAACTTGATAAGTCTAACGAAACTTGTACGAAAAAGGAGAGGAGATAAACTCACTCAAGAACTCAAAGTTCATAAAATTTTATTAAGGTTCAAAAGTCCCAAATTTACAAACTAATAACAAGTATATATAGTGTTTATATGTGGTTAGCTGAAGAGTCAAATGAATTCAGCTTTAATATGCATTTAAATGGCTAAAATAAAATCTAAAAACTCTTGAATTCCTCCAGCCAAATAACAGCAACTTTATGACTCCTAATGAGCTGATTAAATGAATTTGAATGCTTTAAAAATGTCCCTTGAGTTGTCCTTGGCTAGCCGAAAAGTCACCAGCAACTAATGGTGTTTTGAATGCATGTTATCAACTTTTAAATGAGCCAAAAAACTGCTGGTAAGTGAAGAGGCTGCTGCCAAATTTATGAGGAGTTAAAATTGCTCCTTAAAGCTCCTTAATTTGATGTATTAAGTATCCCTTCTAACAGTCAACTTAAAAGTCACTTCCATCAATGTTGTAACAGCCTTGTAAAGTAACGGTTGCCAGCTGAAAAGTTTCCTACATTCAAACACATTAAACAAACATATTAATCACATTTAAACACTTATTAAACACTAATTTAACCTAAACACATTAAACACTTGACTTAATAAATGAACTAAAAGCAAAGACATTATTAATTAATGCAGCAACTAGTTTAATTAAAGAAGCAAAATTAAATAAACTTAAACTCATGCTTCATTAAATTATCCTAATAACTAGATTAATTAAATAAGCATCTTATTAAATGAAGTCCAATAAAACTCAAATAAATAAACTAAAATGAGTTGAATTAAAACCAGTAACTCATTTATTAAACTAAAATGCTTAAATGCATGCAAACTAAATAAATAGATGAATTATTTAATGCAAGACTTAAACTAACATGGAAGTTTCATAATGCAAGTCATTATTTATGATGCATACTAAACTAACATGGAAGTTACATAATGCATTACTTTATTAAATGTAGAACACGCAAATTGCAAGTTAAAATTAAAATATGAAAACTTATTAATTTAAATAAAACTTCATTAAATTAAAAGTCCTTAAAAACATTGGCCCAACAATCAATCAGGCCTATGAGATATTTCATCTTGCACTTGGGCCCTTCAAGTTTAGGCCACTCTCGATGGCGTCGGATGGAGTCAAACCATGATGCGACCAGGATCACATCAGAATCTGATTTTCAAAATGCTAACACATCGTGAAGTATCTTTTATTTCAAAATTTCTTTAAACGATCTTTCCATGTGACATACCAGATCCGGTCGTAACGTTAGGCCGGGCTTGGGGTGTTACAATTGTGGTATCAGAGCCTAGGTTGCAAAACTCGGCTGTGGGTTTGGGGTTCAAAAACGTTTTCCAAAATTGGTTTGAAAATGGTTCAGAAAAATACATGTAACATCCTAGAAATAGGAGTTCTACATTTTGCACTATTTCTTGTGTTTGGCTCATTAGGCATGTCATTTTGGTACATGGGGAAAACATTCAACGTTATTTTTAATGGACTTGTTCAGTGGGCAAACATTTGGCCATGTTTATTTTTGGTGGCTACATGGTTACGTGGGAAACCAAGAAAACATGGGCATTTTTTTAATTTTATTAAATTATTTGCCCACTATTCCTTGTTTTCAATTGTTTATTTCCACAACAAATAAGCCTTGTCGTCCACATTGGAGCATGTCTTTGTGGGCACAATTAAATGCATGGCATATGTTATTTTAATCTCACTTGTGCCTTCCACTTCATGGTCAAATTATGGAAAATTATTGGGAAACATAATATGGTGGCCATGTATTAATTATTCCCAAAGCTTGCCGTCCATCCACCATGCTTCAATTTTAATTATCCCAAATCAATGCTCATTGCTATCCATGACAACTCATGCCCATTCTCCATATTGCTTTGTCGTCCATGATATAAGGGTTCAAAGGGGTATGGCCTTAAATTTGGCACATGCTTCCATTTGTTTTTTTTTTTTAAAAGATTAAAATAGTTCATTGGCTCATAAAAAATTCAGCAATCATTAAACAATTTTTGACACATGAGAAAGATGGCAATAAAGTATGGTGTTTAAAAAAAAGAAGAGAAGAAGTGGGAACATAATGATGGGATGATAGGTGGTGGTGAGTGAATGGTGGAGCACTTTGGAGAGTGGTGGTGGTTGGCCAAATTGGGAGGTGTGTTTAGGGAGCATATTCGGCCATTGGTATGTGGGGAGTGCCATTTCTCTAAGTGTGGATTGGAGAGTGACTTTCTGCTCATTTTGTATTTTTGGTATTTTCGATTCTAGTGTTTCGGTTTTTTACTCTTTTGGCATTTCTTTTCTCCTTTGGATATGTTTTCTTTCTTCTTGTTTCTTTTTGGAAACTGACCACGCATACAACTTTTGTTCAACCTCCCATCCTTTTCAATTGTTTTCTTCTCAATAGCCAAAACCCCTACATCTTTTCTTCTAATTTTAATAAGCTTGCTACGTTTTTTCTTCTTTTGGATCCTTCATTTCGGTTAATCTTTTAGCTGAATCTTGATGGTGGTGGTAGCTGAAGCTTGTCTTTCCAATCAGTTTATCCTTGGTAGTTAGGAGCGTGTGGTGGTAGTCAGAAGGCGGGGTTGGATATCGGGACTCCATAGAGGGAGATCACGTTGTGGATCAACGAAGAGTGGTTCTTTGGGAAATCCAAATCAGGTGTGTAATCCCTTACTTTCCGAATACATGTTTGAAATGGGGTGTGTAATCTCATACCTCTCTAAATGTTTGCATGAAATGTTCTGTGAATCGGTCAAAAGATTGAAAAGCCGCAAACCAGCATCTATGGCCACTCGGGCGTACATATGTTCGAAGTGGTAGCCATATTTTGTAACAAAACATTTTTGGTTAGCAGCAGTGACGTGATTTTGAAAACTCACCAAAAATAGTGGAAATTGAATTAGAAAGTGAAGGAGATATGGATTGAAAGATAATTGAGTCTATTTTCTTATAAAAGAAATGGAGCAAGCAAAGGATTAGTATATTTTTAGATTTTTAGATTTTTTGTGAGACTGGTTCAGAGTGATTTCGAGATCCCCTTTTTCAACTTGGAAAAATCACTATAAATTTTAGAAAAATAATTATGGGACATGATTTATATTATTAGAATCCTTAGTGAGTCTATTTTTATTTGGATTAAACGAAACCAGTATTTGAGTTCTGTCAAACAGTGAAACAAGGGATACTTTGAAGAATAAACTGTACTAATTGGCTAAGCCAAAAATTCTGGAAAAATTACAGTAAGAAGTTATATGAGTCTAGTTTCAGGGAAAATTTACTGATCTAAATTTTGAGTTTCCCAACTCGAGTTATAGTCAGTTTAGTCAGTATGACGCAGATGGACAGTTTTGATTTTTATGCCCCAAATTAGTAATTAAGCCTAGGTTGCGAAAATTACCATCATACCCTTAGAGGGTAAATTACCGAATTACCCTTAATAGGTACGATTACCGAATTATGAAAACTCCCTTATGGGCCAAATTACGAAAATGCCCCTAATGGGTTGAATTACGAAATGTCCCTATGGACCGAATTACGAAAATACCCTTAATGGGTCAATTTGGTAAATTGCTATATGGGCCAACTTGATAATTTGCTATATGGGAAAATTTGAAAAACTGCTAGATCGATATATGGGCCAAAAACTGCTAGATCGATAAATGGGCCTTTTGTTAAAATTCATCATGTGAATGTATTGTTATGTTTTATATATATACATGATTGCATGGGTTGGGAAAATTAATGAAGAGAAGAAAGGCCTGTTGCCAAAATCTAGTTCGAGTGGCTCTGCCACAATCTAGTTCTGTGGTTTAACCACAATTTTTAAATTGGCTTTATGCCTGCGATTGGTTTGTTGGCGGGGTGGGTTGACTTGATCCCCACAGGTGTGATGGTTGGTACGGGTGGTGTGTAGCGGATGGAAATTAGGCTTGGTTGGGAATTGCATATCACATGCATTTTTATATTTGATTTATATAATGTACATTTGTAAATGGGCTCAAGCCCAAATATATGTTTATATGGTTATGGCCTAGTGGACACGGTAAGTGGGTTACACACTGAGTTCTAAGTAACTCACCCCGTTTTCTTACCCTTCTCAGGTAATGACAATTGATGGAGGCTTGGGCCGGGGATGACTTCTCGTGGAGGCCATACTACGAATGATGAGTTATAAAAAATTTTAACTTCTTTTAAGAATTTTTATTTAAGTACTATTTCAATTGTGATGTAATAAGGCCTCTATTATTATTTTTATGGATTTTTATTTGTGGATGGTTTTTAATATGTTTTAGTTACTTAAAAGGGAGCTTTTTAATTCTTATAAATGTTTTCTTAAACTTACGTATAAAAAGGGTTTTTCTTAAATATCACTTACTCGTAAAATTCCCGTGAAAACTCTTTTATAAATTTATTTCAACCAATTATTTAAGTTTTTAACCAATTATTTCTCTAAAAATCAAATTGTAAACTCTCATGTTTTAAAATCATGGTTTTCAAATAAATCTCGATTTTTGATAAACTCCGTCTTCAAAATCATTTTGAAAAATTGTTTTCATTAAAAGCATTGATGACTGGATGTAAGTTCGAATTGTGTGGCATGCTAAGTCAGGTCTTAACGCATAGGCCGGGTTTGGGGTGTTACATTTTACGGTATCAGAGCCAGTTTCAAAACTTGGCGAGGGTTTGGGTTCAAAAATATTTTCTAAAGCTGTTTTAAATTTAGAACGTATGTTTTAAGGGTAGTATGGCACCACGAGCATCCGCCATCAAGTCAAGTAAGTATTTGTATATTACATATTTATTATTGTGATATGACCATAGGAACACTCTAGAACTTCTAGTTTTAGGTGTTGAAAACAAGTAGAGATCAAGACTATAGGATTGATTGCGAAAACAACTTTATCTCTTATAATCCATAAAATATCGTTAATAAATATTGAAATAGTATACTGATTCATAAAACTTGTAATCAGATTAAACCGAAATACCCCATATGAGCACTAGAGGACGTGGACGTGGACGTGGACATGGACGTGGTAGACGTGGCCGTGGTAGAGGCCGAGGTGCTAGGGTGGCGTCTGAAGCGTCGGGTCTTATGCCGGAAATGGATGCACCTGTGTCACCTGGGAGTGAGACTGGATCTCATGATCATACGAGAGAGGATAATGCTTTGACTCAAGCAATGTTGCGATTCCTAGAAAGGGTCACTAGGGTTAGAACTGGTCCAGCAATCCGTGGATCAATCTAGGAACGACTTAAATCAAATGGTGTTGAGGTTTTTAAAGGTGTCTCGAGTGTAGCTCCGAATGTTGCGGAATATTGGCTCGAGGCTGTAGAGCGGATTATGGATGATATGGAGTGCACTGTCGAGCAAAAACTAAGAGGGGTTGTGTCCTTGCTAAGGGACGAGGCGTATCAATGGTGGCTTACGGTTCGAGAAGGCACCGAGGCTGCATTGATTACTTGGGATTTCTTCAAAGCTGCTTTCCAAGGGAAGTACATCGGGACAAGTTATGTAGATGCCCGGAGGAAGGAATTCCTGAATTTGGTTCAAGGAAATAAAATGGTGGCAGCCTACGAGGCAGAATTTCTTCGTTTGAGTCGTTATGCTCGCACTATAGTATCGACCGATCATGAGCGCTGTGTACGCTTTGAAGATGGGCTGAATGATGAGTTGCGGGTACTAATAGCCCCACAACAAGTATGGACTTTTGCCTCGCTTGTGGAGAAAGCCAAGATAGCCGAAGAGGCTAAGAACTCAGAACGCCAGAACCGGGAAAGAGTTAGAGGCAAGAGGGATATTAAGTACACGAGCTCTGCTAAAAGGTTCCAGAAGAGGCCCCGAAATGATGAGTCAGCTCAAGTTAGAGCACCTGTGACTACTAATCAGAGTCGAGATTGTGCTGACTGTGGGAAGCGACACCCCGGGGAATGCTGAAGGAAAACTGGTGCCTGCTATAAATGTGGTTCCAAAGACCATCAGTATAAGAATTGCCCTCGAAAGACTGATACGACTCCAGAAGCTCGTAACCCTGATGCTCAGCCAGCTAGAGGCACTCAGCAGCCACCGAGAGGCTATGGACCAGGTCGTGGTGGTAATGGTGTTGGACGTGGTCAAGGTGCACCGGGTCGAGGAAATGGCTTTAGAGGTAACGCGAAGGCAAGACAGCCGGGGTTGGTCTATACGGTCAGGCGTCGGGAAGATGGCGATGCACCTGATGTGATAACTGGTACATTCTTCATCTTTGATTTACCGTACCTGTTACTGCTTTGATAGATATCGGGTCTACTCACTCGTATGTTGCTAGTGCCATATCTGGAAACCTGAATATTAGATCTAAGATTACTGATAGAGAGATGACGGTACTTAGTCCTTTAGGACAGTCTGTAATTGTGAATAAATTGTTTAGAGACGTGCCCTTGGAAATTCAAAGAGAAATATTCTTAGCAGATTTGATGGAATTGCCTTTCGGCGAGATTGATCTTATTTTGGGCATGGATTGGTTGGTGAAGCACCGGGCGCAATTGGATTGTGCCGAAATGCAGATGTCAATAAGGACGGTGGATGATGAGGAGGTAGTAATGATAGGCGAGCGAAGGAACTTTTTGGCAAATGTGGTATATGCTTTGAAGGCAGAAAAGTTGGTGCGGAAAGGGTATGGAGCATTCCTAGCTTTCGTTAGTGCTTCGGATACCAAGGAATTATCGGTGGAATGTGTGAGAACGGTGAAGGAATTTCCAGATGTCTTTCCCAAAGAACTTCCGTATCTACCTCCAGATCGACAAGTAGAGTTTGGTATTGAGCTTTTGCCCTGAACAGCTCCGGTGTCCATTTCTCCTTATAGCATGGCACCGAAGGAGTTAGCGGAGCTTAAAGCTCAAATTCAAGAATTGTTAGATCGAGGATTTATCCGACCGAGTGTGTCTCCGTGGGGAGCACCGGTTTTGTTCGTCAAGAAGAAGGATGGGTCGATGCGTATGTGCATTGATTATAGGCAGTTGAATAAATTGACGATCAAGAATAGGTATCCATTGCCGAGAATCAATGACCTGTTTGATCAATTGAGAGGAACTTCAGTTTTCTCCAAGATTGATTTGAGATCGGGTTATCATCAACTTAAGGTTAAAAAGGCATGTAATATCCCAGATTAGGGGTTATGCATTTGGAGCATAATTCCTGGATTAATAGGCTCAGTGTATGGGTGAGTGTATTTAAGGGGTTTGGAGAACCTTAGGAGATGGGGAAAATGCATTGGAAAATAATTGGATTTTAAGTTAAAAAGAGGAGCTAGGCTGAAGAGGCCTTAAGAAAAGTTTTGGGGAGTTTAGGACACAAGGAACCGTGTGGCAAATTGGCAAGGGACGCTACCTTAGGGGCTTGAAGGCTTGCGTCAAGGGGAGTGCAGGAGGGAAGAGGTTCGAGCAACGTGGGAAGCATTAGAGACTTTTATTTTACGTCAAAAGGGGAACTGGGATAAGGAGGTTTTAAAGGAATTTTTAGGGGATTTATGCCACAAGAAATCATGTGGTAAAGTGGCTGCAAGGCGCTACTTAAGGCTTGGGCAAGTGACGCCTCAAGCAGGTGGAGGAAGGCTCAGGTTCGAATCACTTGGGCAGCAAGGAGTGCTTTTGTTTTTGGCATGTGACGTCAAGGTGGAGGGGGAGTGTTGGACGGCACATGGGTTTTGCAAGGATGGGATAAGCTTTGGATTTTTCCTTTTTAAAATTCGGCTGCAGTAAGGTAGGATAATTGTTGCTTTATTTTATTTAGATTAAATAGGTGATTAAGAGATAATTTAGGAGAGTGATAAGGGATTAAGGTAGGATTATTGTTATTTTTTATTAAGGTGATAAATGAGGAGTTGATTAAGGGAATATGATAGGATAAGAGATAACATAGGAAATTAGGTGAAGGATAATTGCGATTTTATTTTGATTATTTGATTAAGGGGATAAAGGAGAAAATTTTGGGATATGATAGGAGCTGTTTTGGTGGCCAATTATGGGTCTCTTTGGTTGGCAAAATTCGGCTATGAGAGGGGGGAGTTAAGTGCCGAAAATGTATAGTATAAATAGGAGGGTGATCTTCTTTGGCATTTTTTTTGTTTTGTTTCTTTATTTCCTTTGTGTCGAAATTGAAATCCTCCATTGTGCCGATTTCTTTTTGTGAAACAGCCACCTAGTTTCGGCTTTTGTTTTGTGACCGAAACTTCAAAGACCCTTAAAGCCATTGGCGTTTTCTTCTTCTCTTCTATTTGGTGTTTTGGCCGAACCTATCCCTCTTTCGGAAACTCTCTTCTTTTATTTTGATAGCCGAATATTTCAACCCTCTTTTAAGGGGCCATAGCCGAATCATAAAGCCTCATTTTCTACTCTATTTCTCTATTATTAAAAGTGTCGAAACACCATATTTGAATCTTTATTGGAGGGGCTATCGACTACGTGCTTGTGATCTCCTATTCTCTTCAACGTGTAGTGGCAAGTTCTTTCATTATCATTCGGTTTTGTGCTCTTTTTGCTAGTGTGCCGAAATCATGAGGATAGGCCTAGGGATGGCCGAATATTCTTTAAGCCATGATTATGTGTTCTTTTGTGTGTAGCCGACGCTAAGGAGCCTTAAAAGAGATCTATCGGGTTTTGGAACATCAAGGTAAGTGATTGATAACATTCGGCCAAGGGCCATAATTTGGGTATTTAAGTGTTGACTGTTTTCGATTATGGCTTTTAGGGGCAAGTCGGCTAGATTAAGGAAAGCTTTCGGGATTTAGATCCGTAAGGAATAAGCAAAGCCTTCGAGATTTGGTAGGAGACCAAATCGGCATTAAGGGAGGAGGAAAAACCCCGTTCATCGTGTTAGATACAAGTAGTTCGGGATTGAGTAAACTGTGCTAAGCAGGTGCGTAGTTATCGCACTATTCTCCTGTTATTTGTATGTTGTTATGTATGTATGTTTATGATGTGTATGTTAGCCGGAAATAATGGCTAAGATGGTGGATACTCGTAGTGGGTAATCGATTAATCAGGTCAGTGCTCTATTTTGCCTATGATATATGTGTGATATTTGTGGTGAGCATGTGATGAATACTTACTCTAAATGTTAATCTGACATGATACACATATATGCATGGGATTTGGGATGTGAAAATTAAAGGAAAGGGTGTACATATTTATGTACGTGGTCTAATGTTAGCCTTGTGCTACATTAGCGCTTGATGGTAGCTATGTGCTTCATCAAGGGAGGTGTTGGCTAGGTGCCCATCTCAGCGGTTGATAGCTGTGTGTATCACCGTAGACTGATTGATATGTGGGATCACTTATGTGATCGGTGGCTTAGCCACGGCCTTGGGCAGCAGGTCTGCCAAGGTAGGATATGTGGGATCACTTAGGTGATCGGTGGATTAGCCACGGCCTTGGGCAGGGGGTCTGCCAAGGTAGGTGTATTGGATGGATACTAGGTTGGGTTGGGCTTCATGTTGCATATTTATGCATTTTTACATGACTGATTATGTGGATCAATATGGATGTGGGCCAAGCCCATATGTGGAGACATGTGAAATAACTATGCACTGAGTCTGTTTGACTCACCCAATATTTTATTAAACCGTACAGGTGATGCATGATGCTCGGACCGGGTTGGAGTGGATACGAGGTGGCCCATGCAGAAGACATTTTATTCCATGCAGTTTATTATTAAGTACTTTGGTTAATTATTTATTTTTGTAATAAGGGCCAATTAAGGGATTTGAAGTTTATTATTATGTTTTAAAGTGGATTGACAATTATTATTATTTGGAAATGTTTTAATTTTAGCAACTCATATCTTAAGAATTTTATATTAAAGTTTTATATCGAGGAATTTGTTACAACTTGATTTTATTTGGGATTTTAATAAATGATGTTTTACAAAAGACAATAAATTTTCATGTTTTAACTCTAAGTCAAAAATCTTTTCAAACGTTTTTCCGCAGTGGCATTTCAAATTCGGTCGTAGTGAATGGGCCGAGTTTGGGGTGTTACAGTTTGGTATCAGAGCCCGGTTCAAAACTCGGCTTTGAGGGATTTGGGCCCAAAAACATTTTCAAAATTGGGCTTTTCAAAAATATGGATTTTCAAGAAATTTTTAAGGTTATTCTGGCATGGCACCTGTATCTCCGACCCGAAGTCCACCAGGTAAGCTCCTCTGACTATTGAAGTGTTTTGTTTATGTGAATGTTATGGGCATAATTGGGCTCGTAGATTAGAAGATTAGGGCTATTGAACCCTAGGGCTAGTGCACTCAAACACATGCATAAGACTTAATAACAACCGAACAAACCTGTGAAGTAAGTCGCCGAGTTAAGGTGTGGCAACCATTGTGCGCATGTCTAGGATTGGTTTCGGTGGGAGCTTGGTATTTAAGCAGTCCTCGTGACTCACCTCCTCTCCACTCGAATCCTACCTGGTGCGTAGTTACGGTTCACCCTAACCAAGAGGACTTATTCACGGGCTAAACCCAATAACTAAAACCCGAAAAGGGAACTAGCCGTATTCTTATAAAAACCCTAGTTTTAAAACTCTTAAAATTACCCTTATAATTTGTGAAAACTATTTTACAAAATTTTCCTGAAATATTCTTGATTTATGAAAATTTCTAAATATCTCTGATTTACAAAATTACAAAAATGCCCTTGGTTTTTAAAATTACCATATTACCCTCGATTTCAATAAAATTTTCTTACTTTGTAAAAGTATCCAAAAACCCTATTTTGCGAAAATTCAAGATACCCTGATTTGGAAATTTACCAACTTACCCCTGGTTTACAAAATTACCAAACAACCCCGATTTCTGAAATTTCTGCAATACCTTGATTTGGAAAATCTTTCTTTCAAAATACCCATGAGTTTGAAAAATTTCGAAATGACTTTTGTAATTTTCAAATTGACCCGATTTATTACCGAAATACCCTTATAGGATAAATGACGAAATTACCCCTGGGGTAGGGAATGATAAGAAATGCCCAAAGTAGTGAAGTGAATGTTGTGGATGAATGTGAATGTGAATGTGATTCTCTGAATTAGAATAGTGAACTTGAACTGAAACTTTGATTGATCGAAAGAACTACTTCTGGAAACTTCTTTTCATAAAATTTGCTCGTGGATAAACAGTGAAACAAAATTTCTAATGCATAAAACTTTTTAATCAGATTAAATCGCGATGTTAGATATGAGTTCTAGAGGACGTGGTCGTCGTGGACGCGGTAGAGGTAGAATGGCTGTATCGGAACCTGTTAGATCGGGTCAAGGATCTAAGAATGAGGTACCACCGCCACCACCACCAGCTTTTGGTGTTGAGCAGCAAGATCAGACGGGGGATGATGCTGTATCACAGGCGGTGCTGCGAGTTCTTAAGATGGTGGCTGGAGCAGGTGGAAATATGAGAGCTAGGAAGTCTGTACTGAGCGACTCCGAGCCAATGGAGCTGAAGTGTTTCGTGGAGTATCTGGTGTGGCACCCAGTACTGCTGAGTATTGGTTGGAGGCAACCGAACGGATTATGGATGAGTTGGATCTGACGACTGCAGAGAAAGTGAAAGGAATGGTGGCGCTGCTACGTGATGAAGCGTATCAATGGTGGCTCACAGTTCGGGATGGTGCCACAGCTGAGGATCTGACTTGGGAATATGTGAAGGCGGCATATCAGAAGAAGTATGTCGGCACGCGTTACACTGATGCGCAGAGGAAGGCTTTTCTGGGGCTGGTTCAAGGGAACAAGTCCGTAGCGGAATATGAAGCTGAATTCCTAAGGTTAAGCCGATATGCTCGAGGGGTAGTGGCTACGGAACATGAGCGATGTGTCCGGTTTGAGGACGGACTAAGGGATGACCTGAGGCTGTTGATAGCTCCACAGCAGGAGCGGGAGTTCGCTGTGTTGGTAGAAAAGGCTAAGGTAGCTGAGGGGATTAAGGACTCGGTGAGGCAGAACAGAGATAAGGATAGGAACTGGGATAAGAGGAGTTTTGGACCGTCAGAATCGTCTGAGAACTTTCAGAAAAGACCGAGGGTTGAGAATTCTGTTCGTGTTGCTAAGCCAGCTACTGGAAATCCGGACCGGCCGTGCGCTCAGTGTGGAAGATATCATGTTGGCGAGTGCTGGAATCGAGATCAAGAATGTTTTAGGTGTAAGTCCAAGTCTCAGTTGATTAAAGACTGTCCCCAGGATCCGAGTAGGGCTCGGACAGTAGGCCAGGGTTATGAGCAGCTGGGTAGGAATGGTCAGCAAGCGACGAGGGGTCGTGGTCCGAACCATGGAGGAAGTGGTTCCGGCCGAGGTCGTGGAACACCAAACAGAGGTACTGAAGGTTCAGAAGCGAGGCAGCCAAGGTTAGTTTATGCAGTTGGCCGTCGCGAGGAGGAAGATGTGCCAGATGTGTCAATGGGTACGTTCCTTGTTTTTGGAATACCCTTAATTGCCTTCATTGTTGTAGAGTTTTCTTGTATTGCTAGTGAAAGTGTTCGAAGCCTTGCATGTGAACTTAGAGATTATGCCTAGGAAGTATGATAGTTTTATAAGATTAGAGTGCGCAGCGTAAGCATAGTGTGGTGAGTAGGAGTACAATTAGCTAAGTAATTTCGAGGACGAAATTATTTTTAAGGAGGGTAGAACTGTAATATCCCAGATTAGGGGTTATGCATTTGGAGCATAATTCCTGGATTAATAGGCTCAGTGTATGGGTGAGTGTATTTAAGGGGTTTGGAGAACCTTAGGAGATGGGGAAAATGCATTAGAAAATAATTGGATTTTAAGTTAAAAAGAAGAGCTAGGCTGAAGAGGCCTTAAGAAAAGTTTTGGGGAGTTTAGGACACAAGGAACCGTGTGGCAAATTGGCAAGGGACGCTACCTTAAGGGCTTGGAGGCTTGCGTCAAGGGGAGTGCAGGAGGGAAGAGGTTCGAGCAACGTGGGAAGCATTAGAGACTTTTATTTTGCGTCAAAAGGGGAACTGGGCTAAGGAGGTTTTAAAGGAATTTTTAGGGGATTTATGCCACAAGAAATCATGTGGTAAAGTGGATGCAAGACGCTACTTAAGGCTTGGGCAAGTGACGCCTCAAGCAGGTGGAGGAAGGCTCAGGTTCGAATCACTTGGGCAGCAAGGAGTGCTTTTGTTTTTGGCATGTGACGTCAAGGTGGAGGGGGAGTGTTGGACGGCACATGGGTTTTGCAAGGATGGGATAAGCTTTGGATTTTTCCTTTTTAAAATTCGGCTGCAGTAAGGTAGGATAATTGTTGCTTTATTTTATTTAGATTAAATAGGTGATTAAGAGATAATTTAGGAGAGTGATAAGGGATTAAGGTAGGATTATTGTTATTTTTTTTATTAAGGTGATAAATGAGGAGTTGATTAAGGGAATATGATAGGATAAGAGATAACATAGGAAATTAGGTGAAGGATAATTGTGATTTTATTTTGATTATTTGATTAAGGGGATAAAGGAGAAAATTTTGGGATATGATAGGAGCTGTTTTGGTGGCCAATTATGGGTCTCTTTGGTTGGCAAAATTCGGCTATGAGAGGGGTGGAGTTAAGTGCCGAAAATGTATAGTATAAATAGGAGGGTGATCTTCTTTGGCATTTTTTTTGTTTTGTTTCTTTATTTCCTTTGTGTCGAAATTGAAATCCTCCATTGTGCCGATTTCTTTTTGTGAAACAGCCACCTAGTTTCGGCTTTTGTTTTGTGACCGAAACTTCAAAGACCCTTAAAGCCATTGGCGTTTTCTTCTTCTCTTCTATTTGGTGTTTTGGCCGAACCTAACCCTCTTTCGGAAACTCTCTTCTTTTATTTTGATAGCCGAATATTTCAACCCTCTTTTAAGGGCCATAGTCGAATCATAAAGCCTCATTTTCTACTCTATTTCTCTATTATTAAAAGTGCCAAAACACCATAGTTGAATCTTTATTGGAGGGGCTGTCGACTACGTGCTTGTGATCTTCTATTCTCTTCAACGTGTAGTGGTAAGTTCTTTCACTATCATTCGGTTTTGTGCTCTTTTTGCTAGTGTGCCGAAATCATGAGGATAGGTCTAGGGATGGCCGAATATTCTTTAAGCCATGATTATGTGTTCTTTTGTGTGTAGCCGACGCTAAGGAGCCTTAAAAGAGATCTATCGGGTTTTGGAACATCAAGGTAAGTGATTGATAACATTCGGCCAAGGGCCATAATTTGGGTATTTAAGTGTTGACTGTTTTCGATTATGGCTTTTAGGGGCAAGTCGGCTAGATTAAGGAAAGCTTTCGGGATTTAGATCCGTAAGGAATAAGCAAAGCCTTCGAGATTTGGTAGGAGACCAAATCGGCATTAAGGGAGGAGGAAAAACCCCGTTCATCGTGTTAGATACAAGTAGTTCGGGATTGAGTAAACTGTGCTAAACAGGTGCGTAGTTATCGCACTATTCTCCTGTTATTTGTATGTTGTTATGTATGTATGTTTATGATGTGTATGTTAGCCGGAAATAATGGCTAAGATGGTGGATACCCGTAGTGGGTAATCGATTAATCAGGTCAGTGCTCTATTTTGCCTATGATATATGTGTGATATTTGTGGTGAGCATGTGATGAATACTTACTCTAAATGTTAATCTGACATGATACACATATATGCATGGGATTTGGGATGTGAAAATCAAAGGAAAGGGTGTACATATTTATGTACGTGGTCTAATGTTAGCCTTGTGCTACATTAGCGCTTGATGGTAGCTATGTGCTTCATCAAGGGAGGTGTTGGCTAGGTGCCCATCTCAGCGGTTGATAGCTGTGTGCATCACCGTAGACTGATTGATATGTGGGATCACTTATGTGATCGGTGGCTTAGCCACGGCCTTAGGCAGTAGGTCTGCCAAGGTAGGATATGTGGGATCACTTAGGTGATCGGTGGATTAGCCATGGCCTTGGGCAGGGGGTCTGCCAAGGTAGGTGTATTGGATGGACACTAGGTTGGGTTGGGCTTCATGTTGCATATTTATGCATTTTTACATGACTGATTATGTGGATCAATGTGGATGTGGGCCAAGCCCATATGTGGAGACATGTGAAATAACTATTCACTGAGTCTGTTTGCTCACCCAATATTTTATTAAACCTTACAGGTGATGCATGATGCTCGGACCGGGTTGGAGTGGATACGAGGTGGGCCATGCAGAAGACATTTTATTCCATGCAGTTTATTATTAAGTACTTTGGTTAATTATTTGTTTTTGTAATAAGGGCCAATTAAGGGATTTGAAGTTTATTATTATGTTTTAAAGTGGATTGACAATTATTATTATTTGGAAATGTTTTAATTTTAGCAACTCATATCTTAAGAATTTTATATTAAAGTTTTATAGCGAGGAATTTGTAACAACTTGATTTTATTTGGGATTTCAACAAATGATGTTTTACAAAAGACAATAAATTTTCATGTTTTAACTCTAAGTCAAAAATCTTTTCAAACGTTTTTCCGCAGTGGCATTTCAAATTCAGTCATAGTGAATGGGCCGGGTTTGGGGTGTTACAAGGCAGATATTCATAAGATGGCATTTCGAACTTGTTATGGATATTATGAGTTTTTGGTGATGCCGTTTGGATTCACCAATGCACCAGCTGCATTTATAAACATGATGAACCGAGTCTTCCAACCCTACCTAGACCGGTTCGTGGTGGTGTTCATAGATGATATCTTAGTATACTCGAGGAATGAAGAAGAGCATGACTCACATCTGCGCATAAATTCGTGGTGTCAGCCAAAGGAATAAGAGTTGATCCTCAGAAGGTAGAGGCTGTGTTGGATTGGAAACCACCGAAGTCAGTGGCTGAGATTCGGAGTTTCTTAGGATTGGCTGGTTACTATGGACGCTTTGTTGAGGGGTTTTCGTTGATTGCTGCACCCCTAACTAAGTTGTTGCGAAAGGGAGTACCGTATGTGTGGACCGATAAACAACAAGAAAGTTTCAAGAAACTGAAGAAGATTTTGACAGAAGCGCCAGTATTGATTCAACCTGAGGTTGGAAAAGAGTTTACCATTTACTGTGATGCGTCACATACGGGTTTAGGATGTGTATTGATGCAAAGTGGAAAAGTGGTGGCTTATGCTTCTTTTCAGTTGAGGCCGCATGAAGTCAACTATCCTACTCATGACTTGGAATTGGCTGCGGTGGTGTTTGCTTTAAAGATTTGGAGGCACTATCTCTACGGTGAGAAGTCGATCATTTATACGGACCATAAGAGTCTTAAGTACCTCCTTACTCAAAAGGAGTTGAACTTGAGACAACGAAGATGGCTGGAGTTGTTAAAAGATTATGACTTCTCAATCGAGTACCATCCTGGAAAGGCTAACGTGGTGGCAGACGCATTGAGTTGTAAGGTAGTATCAGAGTTAAGAGCAATGTTTGCTCATTTCAGTTTGTTTGAGGATGGCAGTCTGCTAGCGGAACTTCAGGTAAAGCCTCTGTGGTTGGAGCAGTTATCAGATGAAAAGTTGGGTCCTTTAATGCAACAAGTTGAAAGTGGTTTAATAGGGGATTTTGGATTGAACAAGGATGGCGTGTTGTGTTTTCGTGAAAGAGTTTGTATGCCCATGGATTCGGATTTGAGACAAATGATTCTTCGAAAGGCGTATAGTAGCCCTTATGCTATGCACCCCGGAGGAAATAAGATGTATCGGGATCTTCGTAAGCAGTATTGGTGGCTAGGGTTGAAACGGGAGGTTACTGAATTCGTGGGGAAATGTTTGACTTGTCAACAAGTGAAGGCGGAACATCAATTACCATCGGGATTATTGCAACCGATAAAGATTCCTCTATGGAAATGGGAACGGATAATAATGGATTTTGTTAGTGGGTTACCCTTAACACCTACTAAGAAAGATTCTGTTTGGGTGGTAGTTGACCGATTCACGAAGACTGCTCATTTTCTACCACTTCGTACGAATTACTCACTGCAGAAATTGGCTAAGCTGTATGTATCTGAGATCGTGAGGTTGCATGGGGTACCAGTGTCTATCATATCAGACAGGGATCCCAGGTTTACATCACGGTTTTGGAAAGCTTTACATGATACTTTGGGAACAAAGTTAAATTTTAGTACGGCTTTTCATCCTCAGTCAGATGGTCAGTCAGAAAGAGTAATTCAGATTTTGGAAGACATGTTGCGTGGTTGTGTAATCGACTTCAGAGGTAGTTGGGAGGATTTTCTACCGATGGCTGAGTTCGCGTATAATAATAGTTACCAATCCAGTATCCAAATGGCACCCTATGAAGCGTTATACGGTCGTAGGTGTCGTACTCCTACTTGTTGGACTGAATTGGGGGAACGACAGTTGTTGGGTCCTGAGTTGTTATCTGAGACAGAAGAAAAGGTAAAGGTGATTCGAGCGCGGTTAAAGGAAGCTTCGGATCGACAAAAGTCATATGCGGATCTGAAACGTAAGGTTATTGAGTTTGCGGTGAGAGATCAGGTCTTTCTGAAAGTCTCACCTTAGAAGAAGATTTTCAGATTTGGAAGGAAGGGCAAGTTGAGCCATAGGTTCATTGGATCGTACCGTGTGTTGAAGCGTGTAGGACCAGTGGCCTATCAGCTTGAATTACCTCTGGAGTTGAGTCAGATTCATAGTGTCTTCCATGTTTCTATGCTGAGACATTATAGATCGGATCCGTCGCATATTGTACCGGTGGAAGAAGTGGAATTAATGCCAGACTTGTCTTTCGAGGAGGGACCAGTGAAAATCTTAGACCGTGATGTTAAGGTGCTAAGAAAGAAGACTGTGCCGTTGGTTAAGGTTCTGTGGCGTAATCACGGAGCAGAGGAAGCTACGTGGGAGCCTGAGGACGTAATTCGACAACAATGTCCTCACCTCTTTTAGCCAGGTAAATTTCGAGGACGAAATTTTCTTTAAGGGGGTAGAACTGTAACATCCTAGAAATAGGAGTTCTACATTTTGCACTATTTCTTGTGTTTGGCTCATTAGGCATGTCATTTTGGTGCATGGGAAAAACATTCAACGTTATTTTTAATGGACTTGTTCAAGTGGGCAAACATTTGGCCATGTTTATTTTTGGTGGCTACATGGTTACGTGGGAAACCAAGAAAACATGGGCATTTTTTTTAATTTTATTAAATTATTAGCCCACTATTCCTTGTTTTCAATTGTTTATTTCCACAACAAATAAGCCTTGCCGTCCACATTGGAGCATGTCTTTGTGGGCACAATTAAATGCATGGCATATGTTATTTTAATCTCACTTGTGCCTTCCACTTCATGGTCAAATTATGGAAAATTATTGGGAAACATAATATGGTGGCCATGTATTAATTATTCCCAAAGCTTGCCGTCCATCAACCATGCTTCAATTTTAATTATCCCAAATCAATGCTCATTGCTATCCATGACAACTCATGCCCATTCTCCATATTGCTTTGTCGTCCATGATATAAGGGTTCAAAGGGGTATGGCCTTAAATTTGGCACATGCTTCCATTTGTTTTTTTTTTAAAAGATTAAAATAGTTCATTGGCTCATAAAAAATTCAGCAATCATTAAACAATTTTTGACACATGAGAAAGATGGCAATAAAGTATGGTGTTTAAAAAAAAGAAGAGAAGAAGTGGGAACATAATGATGGGATGATAGGTGGTGGTGAGTGAATGGTGGATCACTTTGGAGAGTGGTGGTGGTTGGCCAAATTGGGAGGTGTGTTTAGGGAGCATATTCGGCCATTGGTATGTGGGGAGTGCCGTTTCTCTAAGTGTGGATTGGAGAGTGACTTTCTGCTCATTTTGTATTTTTGGTATTTTCGATTCTAGTGTTTCGGTTTTCTACTCTTTTGGCATTTCTTTTCTCCTCTGGATATGTTTTCTTTCTTCTTGTTTCTTTTTGGAAACTGACCACTCATACAACTTTTGTTCAACCTCCCATCCTTTTCAATTGTTTTCTTCTCAATAGCCAAAACCCCTACATCTTTTCTTCTAATTTTAATAAGCTTGCTACGTTTTTTTTTCTTTTGGATCCTTCATTTCGGTTAATCTTTTAGCTGAATCTTGATGGTGGTGGTAGCTGAAGCTTGTCTTTCCATTCAGTTTATCCTTGGTAGTTAGGAGCGTGTGGTGGTAGTCAGAAGGCGGGGTTGGATATCGGGACTCCATAGAGGGAGATCACGTTGTGGATCAACGAAGAGTGGTTCTTTGGGAAATCCAAATCAGGTGTGTAATCCCTTACTTTTCGAATACATGTTTGAAATGGGGTGTGTAATCTCATACCTCTCTAAATGTTTGCATGAAATGTTCTGTGAATCGGTCGAAAGATTGAAAAGCCGCAAACCAGCATCTATGGCCACTCGGGCGTACATATGTTCGAAGTGGTAGCCATATTTTGTAACAAAACATTTTTGGTTAGCAGCAGTGACGTGATTTTGAAAACTCACCAAAAATAGTGGAAATTGAATTAGAAAGTGAAGGAGATATGGATTGAAAGATAATTGAGTCTATTTTCTTATAAAAGAAACGGAGCAAGCAAAGGATTAGTATATTTTGAGATTTTTAGATTTATTGTGAGACTTGTTTAGAGTGATTTCGAGATCCCCTTTTTCGACTTGTAAAAATCATTATAAATTTTAGAAAAATAATTATGGGACATGGTTTATATTATTAGAATCTTTAGTGAGTCTATTTTTATTTGGATCAAACGAAACTAGTATTTGAGTTCTGTCAAACAGTGAAACAAGGGATACTTTGAAGAATAAACTGTACTAATTGGCTAAGCCAAAAATTCTGGAAAAATTACAGTAAGAAGTTATATGAGTCTAGTTTCAGGGAAAATTTACTGATCTAAATTTTGAGTTTCCCAACTCGAGTTATAGTCAGTTTAGTCAGTACGACGCAGATGGACAGTTTTGATTTTTATGCCCCAAATTAGTAATTAAGGCTAGGTTGTGAAAATTACCATCATACCCTTAGAGGGTAAATTACTGAATTACCCTTAGTAGGTACGATTACCGAATTATGAAAATACCCTTACGGGCCAAATTACGAAAATGCCCCTAATGGGCTGAATTACGAAATGTCCCTATAGAACGAATTACAAAAATACCCTTAATGGGTCAATTTGGTAAATTGCTATATGGGCCAATTTGATAATTTGCTATATGGGCAAATTTGAAAAACTGCTAGATCGATATATGGGCCAAAAACTGCTAGATCGATATATGGGCCTTTTGTTAAAATTCATCATGTGAATGTATTGTTATGTTTTATATATATACATGATTGCATGGGTTGGGAAAATTAATGAAGAGAAGAAAGGCCTGTTGCCAAAATCTAGTTCGAGTGGCTCTGCCACAATCTAGTTCGGTGGTTTAACCATAATTTTTAAAATGGCTTTATGCCTGCGATTGGTTTGTTGGCGGGGTGGGTTGACTTGATCCCCACAGGTGTGATGGTTGGTACGGGTGGTGTGTAGCGGATGGAAATTAGGCTTGCTTGGGAATTACATATTACATGCATTTTTATATTTGATTTATATAATGTACATTTGTAAATGGGCTCAAGCCCAAATATATGTTTATATGGTTATGGCCCAGTGGACACGGTAAGTGGGTTACACACTAAGTTCTAAGTAACTCACCCCGTTTTCTTACCCTTCTCAGGTAATGACAATTGATGGAGGCTTGAGCCGGGGATGACTTCTCGTGAAGGCCATACTACGAATGATGAGTTATAAAAACTTTGAACTTCTTTTAAGAATTTTTATTTAAGTACTATTTCAATTGCGATGTAATAAGGCCTCTATTATTATTTTTATGGATTTTTATTTGTGGATGGTTTTTAATATGTTTTAGTTACTTAAAAAGGGGCTGTTTAATTCTTATAAATGTTTTCTTAAACTTACGTATAAAAAGGGTTTTCTTAAATATCACTTACCCGTAAAATTCCCGTGAAAACTCTTTTATAAATTTATTTCAACCAATTATTTAAGTTTTTAACCAATTATTTCTCTGAAAATCAAATTGTAAACTCATGTTTTAAAATAAATCTCGATTTTTGATAAACTCCGTCTTCAAAATCATTTTGAAAAATTGTTTTCATTAAAAGTATTGATGACTGGACGTAAGTTCGAATTGTGTGGCATGCCAAGTAAGAGGCATTACTAGACTTGACTACTAGCTCAAAACATGAAAATCTTAAAGCTGTCAAACTGCGTTGTGCCGACTAATTTGGCTATAACTCGAGTTATAGAGTTCGAAATTCAGATCCGTAAATTTTCCTTGAAAGTAGACTCATATATCTATTCACCATAATTTTTCTAGAATTTTTCATGTGGTCAATTAGTACATTTTATTCATCAAAGTTACCCTTATTACACTGCTGGACAGTTCTGACCCGTCCCTATAAAACTGCAGTTATCTGATTGCACAATTTTCCAATGGTGTTCTTATTTATACCAATGAAAAATAGACTCATTTAGGTTTCTACACATATAAACCATGATTCCTAATTATTTTTGTACAATGTTTGACAATTTTTCCAAAACAGGACAGTGACCCACGAATTCCTTCAGAACAGGTTTCGTATCTACACTTAATTATCTCATAAGGTATAAATCCTTTTCCTACTCTATTTCTTTTATGTAAAAATAGACACACTAAGGTTCAATTTCATAACTCACTCATCTCCAAATTCAATATACCCTATTTTTGATGATTTTCCTAACTCGCGTCACTGCTGCTGCTACAAGCTGTTTTAAAGCATTCTTAAAAATAACTAGCTTCTACCCGAACCTCCTTACTTCAATTTACAAGGATTCAATTCATATTCAACCATTTCCGTAGTAAAACGATTAACTCGTTTAGGAATGCATAGACATTTCCACCATGAACCAACTTACATCAAATCACACCAACGTACTTAACAAAAATTTAGCCATTTTCGCATGGCTATTCTTTTAGTGTTTACACATGAACCGAAAAATTTTCTCAAACCAAACCAAGCCTATCCTATACATGCCTTCGTTTAAAACCAACCCAAAATGAAGGAGTACCCAAAATGTAGGTTGATAGTGTGAGCGACTTTCCAACGATCCCGTTGAGCTTGTGGCTTGCTCCTAATCTATAAAACAGAGGAAACATCTCACACGAGTAAGCTTACTAGCTTAGTAAGTCCCAACTCATTTAAATTAGAACATTTAATTATTTATGAAGATAAAACAATCCACATATGGCATTCTACATAAACAACTAAGTAAAAAGTTTACACAAGGCCAAATTTAATAATTCGATGACCTATTTTCCAGCAGTTATACATGCAAAACAATTGTCCCATAGTAGCATGTTCTAAGCTCAACTTCCGTCAAATTACATTCATCAATGACAATTTGGCACAAGTAATATTTAACATAACATACCTCATATACTTACCCGAACCATTTTCTTGACAATTTAGTTCTAAATTGTCTTGACAAGGATTAAACTCCTCTTAGGCCTGAAAAGTAACACCGGCGCAAGGCCTGCTAGGCGTAAAGCCCGATAGATAACACCGGCACGAGGCCTGCTAGGCATAAAAGCCCGATAGATAACACCGGCACGAGGCCTGCTAGGCATAAAAGCCCGATAGATAACACCGGCACGAGGCCTGCTAGGCTCGAGGCCCGAATGTCAAAATATCTTTACATGCTTTTCACATTTTCACTATACACATCGAATCATATACCTTTATTACCATTGCATTTAATAAAATTTGAAATCAATCAAATCCATTACTATCAAAATCGACCAACTCATGGTTTTATACCAAGCTTATACAATTATATCATTCACTAGATATGTAAAGGATCTTTAGATATAAAGTAGCTCAAGAACTTACTTATTCACCTTGCATTAGCCAAAATGATTTCCATTACATTCTCAACAAAAATCATCAACCAACATGTAGATGTACATTCGGCCATGATGCAATTGAATACTAACATTCATTAATTTTTAAAAATCAAGATAACCATAATTTACTCTTTGGCATAATTTAACCAAGGGACTTACCTCAGTTGTCGATAAGCCGTGCAAATCGGCTACTCGATAATCTTTGTTTTTCCTCGATCTTGATCTTTCTCTTTTTGTTCCCGATCTAATTTGGTTCAATTTTAACCAATTAACCACACGTCCATTCAATTCAAGAACAAAATCATAAAATACATAATTTCAAGACATAACAATGTGCATTCGGCATACATCCCCTACTTTGTTCAAGTGCATTCAAATTATTAGGGAACACTTTGGTAGTAATTTCCTTGATGTGTTTTAACTTACATCTTATCTTCTCATCTAGCCGTACCTTAACTTTATATAATTACACATACATAATCAAACACATTAGCTCAAATTCATTTTCTCTTATGGCCGAATATACTAATTCTATACCCATGCATTTTCTTCAACATACAACCAAGAAACAAGCTAATAACCACATCTAATTCGAGCATTTAACTAATCCAATTTAACCTATTGAACACCACAATAAAAATTTCAAACCATTTGGGTCTCTTCTCCATGGCCGAATGGCCCTTAGGTGCCTAGGATTCTCTATAACTCTTCTTTCCATCCATTTTACCCCTTGCACTAATTTACTTCTAGCAATCAAGTTTTAAACTTAGTTCACCCAATAACTCAAACATCACATATAACAATCTTATATGGTAAATCTCATCATAAGGGAATGGCCGAACATCAAGACACAAGAAGAGATGTTTTCATGGACATCCACCCTATTATTCGGCCAACTATGAGGGTACCTTCAAGCCAAAACAACAAATCTTCTTACAAGTCCATGCCATTTCTTTTCATACCATCTAACTCATTATCAATACAAACTACAACATTAACATCCATGGCCGAATCTCATCATACCCACACTAGCAAATTTTGCTTGTTTCAAAAGAAGAGAAAATGATCAAGAACTTAAGCCATATCAAGTTCAATTCTTACCTAATCTAGTGCATGCAAGGCCGAATGGAGAAGATGAAGTTCTTCTCTTCTCTTCAAGGTAGAAATCGGCTAGAAGGGAGGAAGGATGAGAGAATTTTTTTCCTTTTTGTTTTTATTTTCTTTTTCCATAAATTATAGCATGCTTTTCTTTTAATTTTTACTAAAAATCAAAATGTATAATTAAAAAGTATATAATCATAGCATGCTTTAATATAAAAATGCCTAAATGTCATACAAAAATATAAAAAAGAGAGCATATATGCATGCTTGCCGTCCACCTTGTTTAAAGGTGGGAAATTGACATGCAAATCCTTATGTTTTATGGACAATTCACTTAGCTCCCTTTTTATTAATGCCCACTACTTTGTCCTTCTTGAAATTTAGACCTTTTCAACAAATTAACCACTCAGATAGTTAAAATTTTCCACGAAACTTTCACACTCACAAAAAAAAAAACACATAACAAACATAATACATAATATTATAATATCTTTTAGGCTCGGATTCGTGGTCCCGAAACCACCGTTCCGATTAGGGTCAAAATTGGTCTGTTACAACTCTCCCCCCTTAAGGATTTTCGTCCCCGAAAATCTTACCGTTAAAAAGGTTCGGATATTGTTGCTTCATTGACTCTTCAGGCTCCCACGTAGCCTCTTCAACTCCGTGACGATTCCATAGAATCTTTACCAATGGAATTCTTTTATTTCTTAACTCTTTGGTTTCCCGAGCCAAGATACGGATCGGTTCCTCATCATAGGTCAAGTCAGATCGAATTTCAATCTCCGATGGGGTGATCACATGGGACGGATCCGATCTGTATTTGCGAAGCATCGAAACATGAAATACGTTGTGTATCTTTTCTAACTCGGAGGGCAATCTTAATCTATAAGCAACCGGTCCAATACGTTCAATAACTTCGTACGGTCCGATAAATCTCGGACTCAACTTGCCTTTCTGACCGAATCGGAGTATTTTTTTCCACGGAGAAACTTTTAAGAACACCCGATCTCCGACCTGAAATTCAATGTCCTTACGTTTTAAATCGGCATAGGACTTTTGACGATCCGAAGCAGCTTTCAAATTACTTCTAATTACCACCACCTTCTGTTCAGTTTCCTTAATCCAATCAACCCCGTGTATCTTATTCTCACTGAGCTCAGTCCAATACAATGGTGTGTGACATTTTCGACCATATAAGGCTTCATAAGGTGCCATTTTTATGCTAGATTGAAAGCTATTATTGTAAGCAAATTCAATCAGGGGTAGGTATCGTTCCCACGTACCTTCGAACTCGAGAACGCAACACCTCAACATGTCCTCAAGTATCAAGATAGTTCGCTCAGACTGACCGTCTGTTTGCGGATGAAAGGCTGTACTAAAATGAAGTTTAGTACCTAATGCCTCTTGCAACTTCTTCCAGAATCGCGAGGTAAATCTTGGGTCTCTATCTGAAACAATGGAACTCGGTACACCGTGCAATCTTACAATCTGCGACACATACAATTCGGCGAGTTTGTCAAGTGAATAGTCGGTACGTACCGGCACAAAATGAGCTGATTTAGTCAATCTATCAACGATAACCCAAACGGCATCTTTCTTACTCGGTGTCATAGGAAGACCGGATACAAAATCCATAGTAATTCTATCCCATTTCCATTCGGGTATCATAATCGGCTGAAGTAATCCGGAGGGTACCTGATGCTCAGCTTTCACTTGTTGACAGATTAAGCACTTGGAGACAAACTCAGATATGTCCCGTTTCATGCCGGGCCACCAATAAAACTGCTTCAAATCGTTATACATTTTTGTGCTACCCGGGTGTATCGACATTCGGCCATTATGGGCCTCACTCAGAATCATCTGTATCAAATCTGAGTTCATTGGAACACACAATCGATTTTTATACTTCAAACAGTCATTTGCATCTATCTGGAAGTCTGATTCTGTAGCGTTCTCACACTGAACCCGAATAGCTACTAACTTTTCGTCAACTTTCTGTGCCTCGCAAATTTGCTGAATAAACATCGGTCTTGTTTGTAGCTCGGCTATGATCGAACCATCCTCAGACATCGTCATCCGTGTGTTTAATGCACGTAGAGCAAATAATGATTTTCGACTCAACGCATCCGCAACAACATTAGCCTTCCCTGGATGGTAGTCAATCACTAACTCGTAGTCTTTCAGCAATTCTAACCATCGGCGTTGTCTCAAATTTAGATCTTTCTGTGTCATTAAATATTTTAGACTTTTGTGATCTGAGTAAACATGACATTTTTCGCCGAATAAATAGTGACGCCAAATTTTCAATGCAAACACAATGGCTGCCAACTCCAGATCGTGAGTTGGATAATTTTTTTCATGTGGCTTCAATTGTCTTGAAGCGTAGGCTATCACCTTGCCTTCTTGCATTAGAACACAACCCAACCCACTTAAAGATGCATCACTAAAAATAGTAAATTCTTTACCCGATTCAGGCTGAGTCAACACTGGAGCCTCGGTTAAAAGGCTTTCAACTGCTCGAAACTCTTCTGGCATTTTTCTGACCACTCATATTTGACATCCTTCTGTAGTAGTCTCGTCAAAGGTGCAGCTATCACGGAAAAACCTTTTACAAATCGTCTATAATATCCCGCGAGGCCTAGGAAGCTTCGGATTTCAGAAACATTCTTTGGTGTTTTCCACTCGAGTATGGCTGCTATTTTGTTTGGATCCACCGAATTCCTGACACCGAAACCACATGACCCAAGAAGCTGACTTCGTTCAACCAAAACTCACACTTACTGAATTTTGCATATAAACGATGATCTCTCAAGGTTTGTAGTACTTCTCTCAAGTGCTCAACGTGTTCCGCTTCACTTTTGGAGTAGACCAATATATCATCGATAAACACTACTACAAACCGATCCAAAAACCGTCGGAAGACCCGGTTCATTAGATCCATAAAAACGGCAGGTGCATTGGTAAGCCCAAAAGGCATAACCAAAAACTCATAGTGCCCGTACCTCGTTCGAAATGCCGTCTTTGGCACATCGGAATCTCTGACTCGTAATTGATAATAGCCCGATCTCAAATCTATTTTTGAAAACACTGAAGCCCCCTTTAACTGATCAAATAAATCATCGATCCGAGGTAACGGGTATTTATTCTTTATGGTCACCTTATTTAGTTGCCGGTAGTCGATACACATTCGCATTGTCCCATCTTTCTTTTTCACAAATAAGACTGGTGCTCCCCACGGAGAAAAACTCGGTCGTGCGAAACCCCTCTCTGTCAATTCTTGCAACTGCGCTTTCAATTCTTTTAATTCAGTGGGCGCCATTCGGTACGGAGCTATCGAAATTGGGGTCGCATCCGGCACTAATTCAATGCCGAACTCAATCTCTCGTACTGGGGGTAAGCCCGGTAGTTCTTCAGGAAACACATCGGTGTATTCACATACAACTGGTACCGATTCCATTAGTTTCTCGGACAGTTTATTATCCAGTACATAAGCCAAATAGGCCTCACACCCCTTTCTCACATATTTTTGGGCTACCATCGAGGATATCACTGTAGGCAACTCATTTACATCACCGGATTTTATTTTGACTGTCTCACCGTTTCGGCATTTCAATTTAATAAGTTTTCTTTTACAATCCACCACTGCCTCATGTGAAGTTAACCAATCCATACCCAAGATTATATCAAATTCATCGAAGGGCAACAACATTAAGTCCGCTGGAAAGCAATAGTCTCGTACCATCAATGGGCAACCTCTACACACTTTATCTACAAGCACACACCTACCCAAAGGGTTGGACACACGAATTACGAACTCGGTAGACTCAACTAGCAGAGTCTTACCAAATTTTAAAGTTTCACACACATAAGAATGGGTCGAACCAGGATCAATTAGTGCAATCACAGTAATATCAAAAAGAGTGAAAGTACCGGTGATGACGTCGGGGGAGGAAGCATCCTCTCTAGCTCGCGCAGCATATGCTCTAGCCGGAGCTCTAGCCTCAGATCGACCTGTAGCATTCGTCGTTCCTTTCTGGCTACCACCTACATTGCCTGAATGTCTGGGTGGTCTACCTCGCATTGGCACGTTGCTCGGTGTAGTGTTCTGAACTACATTCTGCTCAGCTAATTTCGGACACTCTCTGATAAAATGACCTGACGATCCACACTTATAGCAAGTCCGATCATGGAATCTACAACTCCCTGAGTGCCATTTCCCACAGTGCTTGCATTCAACTCTATTTTGTGGAGTGTTACCAACACTGGCTATCGAGGTAGCTCGGGAGCTCATAGGAGGTCGATCCCGTCTAGGCGGATCTGCAGTAGTTTTCTGTCGGCTGTAGTCATCTCTGGGCTTCTTGCTCGTGGAATGAAAAACTTTGCCTGAAGACCTCTTTCGGATATCTCTGGCTTCGGTATCAGCCTTTCTTTTCTCCTTCCCGAGCTCTTCAGCTTTGCAAGCTCTCTCAACTAAAGTTACAAATTCTTGGATTTCAAGAACGCCGACAAACATCTTTATATCTTCATTTAAGCCATCTTCAAATCTTTTACACATAATGGCTTCAGTAGAGACACACTCTCTAGCATAACGGCTGAGCCTGACAAATTTTCGTTCATACTCCGTTACAGTCATTCGTCCTTGTTTCAGCTCAAGGAATTCTTTTCGTTTTTGATCAATAAATCTTTGGCTAATATACTTCTTGCGGAATTCAGTTTGGAAGAAATCCCATGTCACTTTTTCTTTCGGAACCACTGATACTAGTGTATTCCACCAGTGATATGCAGTGTCCCGAAGTAAGGATATAGTACACTTCAAGCATTCATCCGGAGTACAAGACAGCTCACCAAGTACCCGAATAGTGTTATCGAGCCACATTTCGGCTCTCTCAGCATCATCATCGTCATTGGCTTTAAATTCTTCGGCCCCATATTTTCGAATTTTGTCAACTGGGGGCCTACTAGATCTCGTTGGATCTATCACTGGGGGAGCTAGAGGATCCGGAGTTGGATTATTTGGGGGCGGAGGTTGGGGTATATTCGGGTTATTCTGAATAAATTGGGCAAACCACTCGTTCATCATCCGATAAAAGGCTTGCTTTGTCTCTCCTTCGTGGCTACCCGAAACAGGTCGAGAGTCTACCGGCGCTGATCCGTGGGTACGGTCAGGCGCCACGCTCTCCACATCATCAGCCACAGCTCTTTCTGGTTCAGAGTCCATTTACTAAACAAAACAAAAATTCAGGCTGTCAGAAGTCACCACACTATCAACATATAACCACAGGCATGTATAGCTAGACTCACACGCGCCACGGTAGTCCTAGAATCGACTAAACCGTAAGCTCTGATACCAATCAAATGTAACACCCCTTACTCGAGACCATCGCCGGAATTAAGTAAGAGGCATTACTAGACTTGACTACTAGCTCAAAACATGAAAATCTTAAAGCTGTCAAACTGCGTTGTGCCGACTAATTTGGCTATAACTCGAGTTATAGAGTTCGAAATTCAGATCCGTAAATTTTCCTTGAAAGTAGACTCATATATTATTCACCATAATTTTTCTAGAATTTTTCATGTGGTCAATTAGTACAGTTTATTCATCAAAGTTACCCTTATTACACTGCTGGACAGTTCTGACCCGTCCCTATAAAACTGCAGTTATCTGATTGCACAATTTTCCAATGGTGTTCTTATTTATACCAATGAAAAATAGACTCATTTAGGTTTCTACACATATAAACCATGATTCCTAATTATTTTTGTACAATTTTTGACAATTTTTCCAAAACAGGACAGTGACCCACGAATTCCTTCAGAACAGGTTTCGTCTACACTTAATTATCTCATAAGGTATAAATCCTTTTCCTACTCTATTTCTTTTATGTAAAAATAGACACACTAAGGTTCAATTTCATAACTCACTCATCTCCAAATTCAATATACCCTATTTTTGATGATTTTCCTAACTCGCGTCACTGCTGCTGCTACAAGCTGTTTTAAAGCATTCTTAAAAATAACTAGCTTCTACCCGAACCTCCTTACTTCAATTTACAAGGATTCAATTCATATTCAACCATTTCCGTAGTAAAACGATTAACTCGTTTAGGAATGCATAGACATTTCCACCATGAACCAACTTACATCAAATCACACCAACGTACTTAACAAAAATTTAGCCATTTTCGCATGGCTATTCTTTTAGTGTTTACACATGAACCGAAAAATTTTCTCAAACCAAACCAAGCCTATCCTATACATGCCTTCGTTTAAAACCAACCCAAAATGAAGGAGTACCCAAAATGTAGGTTGATAGTGTGAGCGACTTTCCAACGATCCCGTTGAGCTTGTGGCTTGCTCCTAATCTATAAAACAGAGGAAACATCTCACACGAGTAAGCTTACTAGCTTAGTAAGTCCCAACTCATTTAAATTAGAACATTTAATTATTTATGAAGATAAAACAATCCACATATGGCATTCTACATAAACAACTAAGTAAAAAGTTTACACAAGGCCAAATTTAATAATTCGATGACCTATTTTCCAGCAGTTATACATGCAAAACAATTGTCCCATAGTAGCATGTTCTAAGCTCAACTTCCGTCAAATTACATTCATCAATGACAATTTGGCACAAGTAATATTTAACATAACATACCTCATATACTTACCCGAACCATTTTCTTGACAATTTAGTTCTAAATTGTCTTGACAAGGATTAAACTCCTCTTAGGTAAATTTCATCACCGGCATCAAGCCTGCTAGGCGTAAAGGCCTGAAAAGTAACACCGGCGCAAGGCCTGCTAGGCGTAAAGCCCGATAGATAACACCGGCACGAGGCCTGCTAGGCATAAAAGCCCGATAGATAACACCGGCACGAGGCCTGCTAGGCATAAAAGCCCGATAGATAACACCGGCACGAGGCCTGCTAGGCTCGAGGCCCGAATGTCAAAATATCTTTACATGCTTTTCACATTTTCACTATACACATCGAATCATATACCTTTATTACCATTGCATTTAATAAAATTTGAAATCAATCAAATCCATTACTATCAAAATCGACCAACTCATGGTTTTATACCAAGCTTATACAATCTATATCATTCACTAGATATGTAAAGGATCTTTAGATATAAAGTAGCTCAAGAACTTACTTATTCACCTTGCATTAGCCAAAATGATTTCCATTACATTCTCAACAAAAATCATCAACCAACATGTAGATGTACATTCGGCCATGATGCAATTGAATACTAACATTCATTAATTTTTAAAAATCAAGATAACCATAATTTACTCTTTGGCATAATTTAACCAAGGGACTTACCTCAGTTGTCGATAAGCCGTGCAAATCGGCTACTCGATAATCTTTGTTTTTCCTCGATCTTGATCTTTCTCTTTTTGTTCCCGATCTAATTTGGTTCAATTTTAACCAATTAACCACACGTCCATTCAATTCAAGAACAAAATCATAAAATACATAATTTCAAGACATAACAATGTGCATTCGGCATACATCCCCTACTTTGTTCAAGTGCATTCAAATTATTAGGGAACACTTTGGTAGTAATTTCCTTGATGTGTTTTAACTTACATCTTATCTTCTCATCTAGCCGTACCTTAACTTTATATAATTACACATACATAATCAAACACATTAGCTCAATTCATTTTCTCTTATGGCCGAATATACTAATTCTATACCCATGCATTTTCTTCAACATACAACCAAGAAACAAGCTAATAACCACATCTAATTCGAGCATTTAACTAATCCAATTTAACCTATTGAACACCACAATAAAAATTTCAAACCATTTGGGTCTCTTCTCCATGGCCGAATGGCCCTTAGGTGCCTAGGATTCTCTATAACTCTTCTTTCCATCCATTTTACCCCTTGCACTAATTTACTTCTAGCAATCAAGTTTTAAACTTAGTTCACCCAATAACTCAAACATCACATATAACAATCTTATATGGTAAATCTCATCATAAGGGAATGGCCGAACATCAAGACACAAGAAGAGATGTTTTCATGGACATCCACCCTATTATTCGGCCAACTATGAGGGTACCTTCAAGCCAAAACAACAAATCTTCTTACAAGTCCATGCCATTTCTTTTCATACCATCTAACTCATTATCAATACAAACTACAACATTAACATCCATGGCCGAATCTCATCATACCCACACTAGCAAATTTTGCTTGTTTCAAAAGAAGAGAAAATGATCAAGAACTTAAGCCATATCAAGTTCAATTCTTACCTAATCTAGTGCATGCAAGGCCGAATGGAGAAGATGAAGTTCTTCTCTTCTCTTCAAGGTAGAAATCGGCTAGAAGGGAGGAAGGATGAGAGAATTTTTTTCCTTTTTGTTTTTATTTTCTTTTTCCATAAATTATAGCATGCTTTTCTTTTAATTTTTACTAAAAATCAAAATGTATAATTAAAAAGTATATAATCATAGCATGCTTTAATATAAAAATGCCTAAATGTCATACAAAAATATAAAAAAGAGAGCATATATGCATGCTTGCCGTCCACCTTGTTTAAAGGTGGGAAATTGACATGCAAATCCTTATGTTTTATGGACAATTCACTTAGCTCCCTTTTTATTAATGCCCACTACTTTGTCCTTCTTGAAATTTAGACCTTTTCAACAAATTAACCACTCAGATAGTTAAAATTTTCCACGAAACTTTCACACTCACAAAAAAAAAAACATAACAAACATAATACATAATATTATAATATCTTTTAGGCTCGGATTCGTGGTCCCGAAACCACCGTTCCGATTAGGGTCAAAATTGGTCTGTTACATTATCATCAACTCAAGGTTAAAGAGGCAGATATTCATAAGATGGCATTTCGAACTCGTTATGGACATTATGAGTTTTTGGTGATGCCGTTTGGATTGACCAATGCACCAGTGTCTATCATATCGGATAGGGATCCCAGGTTTACATCACGGTTTTGGAAAGATTTACATGAGGCTTTGGGAACAAAGTTAAACTTTAGTACGGCTTTTCATCCTCAGTCAGATGGTCAGTCAGAAAGAGTAATTCAGATTTTGGAAGACATGTTGCGTGGTTGTGTAGTCGACTTTAGAGGTAGTTGGGAGGATTTTCTATCGATGGCTGAGTTCGCGTATAATAATAGATACCAATCCAGTATCCAAATGGCACCCTATGAAGCGTTATACGGTCGTAGGTGTCGTACTCCTACTTGTTGGACTGAATTGGGGGAATGACAGTTGTTGGGTCCTGAGTTGATATCTGAGACAGAAGAAAAGGTAAAGGTGATTCGAGCACGGTTAAAGGAAGCTTCGGATCGACAAAAGTCGTATGCGGATTTGAAGTGTAAGGATATTGAGTTTGCGGTGGGAGATCAGGTCTTTCTGAAAGTCTCACCTTAGAAGAAGATTTTCAGATTTGGAAGGAAGGGCAAGTTGAGCCCTAGGTTCATTGGATCGTACCGTGTGTTGAAGCGTGTAGGACCAGTGGCCTATCAGCTTGAATTACCTCTGGAGTTGAGTCAGATTCATAGTGTCTTCCATGTTTCTATGCTGAGACGTTATAGATCGGATCCGTCGCATATTGTGGAAGAAGTGGAATTAAGGCCAGACTTGTCTTTCGAGGAGGAACCAGTGAAAATCTTAGACCGTGATGTTAAGGTGCTAAGAAAGAAGACTGTGCCATTGGTTAAGGTTCTGTGGCATAATCATGGAGCAGAGGAAGCTATGTGGGAGCCTGAGGACGTAATTCGGCAACAATATCCTCACCTCTTTTAGCCAGGTAAATTTCGAGGACAAAATTTTCTTTAAGGGGGTAGAACTGTAACATCCTAGAAATAGGAGTTCTACATTTTGCACTATTTCTTGTGTTTGGCTCATTAGGCATGTCATTTTGGTGCATGGGAAAAACATTCAACGTTATTTTTAATGGACTTGTTCAAGTGGGCAAACATTTGGCCATGTTTATTTTTGGTGGCTACATGGTTACGTGGGAAACCAAGAAAACATGGGCATTTTTTTTAATTTTATTAAATTATTAGCCCACTATTCCTTGTTTTCAATTGTTTATTTCCACAACAAATAAGCCTTGCCGTCCACATTGGAGCATGTCTTTGTGGGCACAATTAAATGCATGGCATATGTTATTTTAATCTCACTTGTGCCTTCCACTTCATGGTCAAATTATGGAAAATTATTGGGAAACATAATATGGTGGCCATGTATTAATTATTCCCAAAGCTTGCCGTCCATCCACCATGCTTCAATTTTAATTATCCCAAATCAATGCTCATTGCTATCCATGACAACTCATGCCCATTCTCCATATTGCTTTGTCGTCCATGATATAAGGGTTCAAAGGGGTATGGCCTTAAATTTGGCACATGCTTCCATTTGTTTTTTTAAAAGATTAAAATAGTTCATTGGCTCATAAAAAATTCAGCAATCATTAAACAATTTTTGACACATGAGAAAGACAGCAATAAAGTATGGTGTTTAAAAAAAGAAGAGAAGAAGTGGGAACATAATGATGGGATGATAGGTGGTGGTGAGTGAATGGTGGAGCACTTTGGAGAGTGGTGGTGGTTGGCCAAATTGGGAGGTGTGTTTAGGGAGCATATTCGGCCATTGGTATGTGGGGAGTGCCGTTTCTCTAAGTGTGGATTGGAGAGTGACTTTCTGCTCATTTTGTATTTTTGGTATTTTCGATTCTAGTGTTTCGGTTTTCTACTCTTTTGGCATTTCTTTTCTCCTCTGGATATGTTTTCTTTCTTCTTGTTTCTTTTTGGAAACTGACCACTCATACAGCTTTTGTTCAACCTCCCATCCTTTTCAATTGTTTTCTTCTCAATAGCCAAAACCCCTACATCTTTTCTTCTAATTTTAATAAGCTTGCTACGTTTTTTCTTCTTTTGGATCCTTCATTTCGGTTAATCTTTTAGCTGAATCTTGATGGTGGTTGTAGCTGAAGCTTGTCTTTCCATTCAGTTTATCCTTGGTAGTTAGGAGCGTGTGGTGGTAGTCAGAAGGCGAGGTTGGATATCGGGACTTCATAGAGGGAGATCACGTTGTGGATCAACGAAGAGTGGTTCTTTGGGAAATCCAAATCAGGTGTGTAATCCCTTACTTTCCGAATACATGTTTGAAATGGGGTGTGTAATCTCATACCTCTCTAAATGTTTGCAGGAAATGTTCTGTGAATCGGTCGAAAGATTGAAAAGCCGCAAACCAGCATCTATGGCCACTCGGGCGTACATATGTTCGAAGTGGTAGCCATATTTTGTAACAAAACATTTTTGGTTAGCAGCAGTGACGTGATTTTGAAAACTCACCAAAAATAGTGGAAATTGAATTAGAAAGTGAAGGAGATATGGATTGAAAGATAATTGAGTCTATTTTCTTATAAAAGAAATGGAGCAAGCAAAGGATTAGTATATTTTTAGATTTTTAGATTTTTTGTGAGACTGGTTCAGAGTGATTTCGAGATCCCCTTTTTCGACTTGGAAAAATCACTATAAATTTTAAAAAAATAATTATGGGACATGGTTTATATTATTAGAATCCTTAGTGAGTCTATTTTTATTTGGATCAAACGAAACCAGTATTTGAGTTCTGTCAAATAGTGAAACAAGGGACACTTTGAAGAATAAACTGTACTAATTGGCTAAGCCAAAAATTCTGGAAAAATTACAGTAAGAAGTTATATGAGTCTATTTTTAGGGAAAATTTACTGATCTAAATTTTGAGTTTCCCAACTCGAGTTATAGTCAGTTTAGTCAGTATGACGCAGATGGACAGTTTTGATTTTTATGCCCCAAATTAGTAATTAAGCCTAGGTTGCGAAAATTACCATCATACGCTTAGAGGGTAAATTACCGAATTACCCTTAATAGGTACGATTACCGAATTATGAAAACGCCCTTATGGGCCAAATTACGAAAATGCCCCTAATGGGTTGAATTACGAAATGTCCCTATGGACTAAATTACGAAAATACCCTTAATGGGTCAATTTGGTAAATTGCTATATAGGCCAATTTGATAATTTGCTATATGGGAAAATTTGAAAAACTGCTAGATCGATATATGGGCCAAAAACTGCTAGATCGATAAATGGGCCTTTTGTTAAAATTCATCATGTGAATGTATTGTTATGTTTTATATATATACATGATTGCATGGGTTGGGAAAATTGATGAAGAGAAGAAAGGTCTGTTGCCAAAATCTAGTTCGAGTGGCTCTGCCACAATCTAGTTCGGTGGTTTAACCACAATTTTTAAAATGGCTTTATGCCTGCGATTGGTGTTTGGCGGGGTGGGTTGACTTGATCCCCACAGGTGTGATGGTTGGTACGGGTGGTGTGTAGCGGATGGAAATTAGGCTTGGTTGGGAATTGCATATCACATGCATTTTTATATTTGATTTATATAATGTACATTTGTAAATGGGCTCAAGTCCAAATATATGTTTATATGGTTATGGCCCAGTGGACATGGTAAGTGGGTTACACACTGAGTTCTAAGTAACTCACCCCGTTTTCTTACCCTTCTCAGGTAATGACAATTGATGGAGGCTTGGGCCGGGGATGACTTCTCGTGGAGGCCATACTACGAATGATGAGTTATAAAAACTTTAAACTTCTTTTAAGTATTTTTATTTAAGTACTATTTCAATTGCGATGTAATAAGGCCTCTATTATTATTTTTATGGATTTTTATTTGTGGATGGTTTTTAATATGTTTTAGTTACTTAAAATGGGGTTGTTTAATTGTTATAATGTTTTCTTAAACTTACGTATAATAAGGGTTTTTCTTAAATATCACTTACTCGTAAAATTCCCGTGAAAACTCTTTTATAAATTTATTTCAACCAATTATTTAAGTTTTTAACCAATTATTTCTCTGAAAATCAAATTGTAAACTCTCATGTTTTAAAATCATGGTTTTCAAATAAATCTCGACTTTTGATAAACTCCGTCTTCAAAATTGTTTTGAAAAATTGTTTTCATTAAAAGCATTGATGACTGGACGTAAGTTCGAATTATGTGGCATGCCAAGTCTGGTCTTAACGCATAGGCCGGGTTTGGGGTGTTACAATACATGTTTTCTGGAAGTATGGCACTCGAGTCTCCTACACCAATTCCATACGGTAAGTCTTTTGACTATTGATTGAATTGTATGAAAGATTATATTGTGTTGTGATTGCTAGTTTTAGGAGATACAACTTTAGAAAATGAGACCTTTAGGTATGTGATTTGCGAAAAAAAAACTACTTCTAAATCTATCTTCATAAGCTATCCGTTAATAAACAGTGGAAGATATACTAATTCATAAAACTTTTAATCAGATTAAGACGAATTCGTAGTCATGAGCGCTAGAGGATGTGGACGTGGTATACGCGGTCGTGGTAGAGGCCGGGGTATTGGGGCTGGACCCTCGGAATCAGGGCATGGGCCGGAAGGTGAAGTGCCAGCGTCACCGGTAGCGGAAGCAGGGTCTCAAGACCGAACTGGAGGGGATGATGCTGCGTTCCAAGCAATGTTACGTGTTTTGGAGTGGGTTGCTGGAGCGAGCACGAGATCAGTGGCTCAGAAATCTATCCCTGAGCGACTTCGAGCAAATGGGGCCGAGGTATTTAGGGGTATTTTCGGTGTGGCGTCTAACGTAACTGAATACTGGCTGGAAGCGATTGAACGAATCATAGACAATCTTGATTGTACCACGGAGGAAAAGTTGAAAGTAGTGTCCCTCCTTCGAGATGAGGCATACCAGTGGTGGCTCACGGTGAGGGATGGTACATTAGCGGACTGTATTACCTGGGATCTCTTTAAGACAGTGTTCCAGGGAAGGTATGTTGGGGTGAGTTATGTGGACGCTCAGAGAAAGGCATTCTTAAACTTGGTCCAGGGGAATAAGTCAGTGGCTAAGTATGAGGCGGAGTTCTTGCATTTAAGCTGTTATGCCTGAGGTATCGTCGCAATTGATCACGAGCGTTGTGTCCGATTTGAGGATGGCCTGAGGGACGAGTTGCGAGTACTGATAGCTCTACAACGGGAAAGATAGTTTGCCATTCTAATTGAGAAAGCAAAGATAGCTGAAGAGGTAAAGCGGTCTGAGAGGCAGAATCATGATAAGAATAGGGGTAGGAACAAGAGGAACTTGGGTCATCAGGATCTGCTGGGGGTTTCCAAAAGAGGCCTAGGTTTGATATACCGGGTCAAGTTACGAAGCCTGTTACCGGTCATCGGTCTCAACCATGTGCTAGATATGGGGATTATCATTCGGGGGATTGTTGGGCAAGAAATAGAGAATGCTTCAGGTGTGGATCTATAGATCATCTGGTGAGGGACTGTCCACAAGATCCAAACAGAGCACGGCTAGTTGGTCAGGGTTATGCACAGGCTATTAAACTTACGAACTAACTTTCAGCTTCACGAATGTCTTCAAAAATCCTCGTTTTGTGGCTCTGATACCAGATGATACAGTTCTCCTCGGGAGGAGTCGAATTGTATGCGAGTTGCCCAATCGTCTACGAGGAGTAAAATCAAGCCTTTGAGAATTAATAGGAAAATTATGGAAATAGATAAGTTTACGGAAGTTGTTAATGAATTTATTTTAAAGATGATTTAAGTTAGGAATGGGGGATGGAAAATGAAGGGAACGGGTTTTAGTAATGGTTTAGTGATAGGAAGAAAGGTGGGTGATGTAGGTTTTCGGTTCAAGGAAAATTGAAGGGAGATAAGTTTAGTAAAGACAATTTATGGAAATGGATAAGTGAACTTGAACGAAGAAACGATTAGCACTAGTAAGTACTACCCCGGTTTCTATATGGTTCAAGGTGAAGGAATGGAGTTCGATGGTGGACCAAAGACCCGTTACTTAGTGAAGTAAGAACCAATGGTATAACGATATGGAAATACAAGTAATAGGCGCCACAAGCACGGCTCGATAAGTCTATGAAACTTGCACAAAATTGAAGAGGAGACAAGCTCTCTCGGTGAACAAAAGTTCATGAAATATATTCAAATTGCAAAGATTAATTCGCTAGGAAACATGAAATAAATGAAGCTTTTGGTTGTCTGAAATTCGGCTGAACAATAGGACACCATTAAAGGATGTTCAGCTGGACATATTTAATGTGCAGCATCTCTTAATTTTTGTCATAAGATAATTATCTATTAATTATGCACTAATTAAGATTTATTTATGCTTAAACAAATTAAATCAAACACCAAAATAATTATTTAGACATGTTAATTTACTGTAGGAATTTTAATAAATTAAATACTTAATTTATTTAATGCATTAAAATTAAAGTAACAGCTCAATGAGCTCAAATTGAGCTCGAATGAGCTAATCTATCTCAATTTGGAAATGCACCAAAGTGCATATCGTTGGTGCACCGGACGTGCCCGTATCAAAAGTTCAAATGGGTTAGTTGAATCAACACTCTCTTTTTCTTGCTCATCTTGTTCTTTTGTTTCTTTTTCAAATTTCTTTTTTCATTTTCTTTTTCTCTCACTTCTCTTTTTCTTTTCTCGATTTCTTTTTCAATTTCTTTTTTTTTCTTTTCTTTTTCTTCTCCTTTTTCTTTTTCACTTTCTTTTTCTTTTCTTTCGTGTTCTTTTTCGATTTGATTACACTATGAAGATGATACAAAAGAATCGAAAAGATAAGTATTGGCTCGAAGAAAGAGAGAGTATTCTCATAGGCTTCTCGACCGTTTCTTCCAAAATGATCCTTCATGTGTGACGTCTTTGAAGCATACGACAATTGACTCGTATTTTATCGTTCATTGTCTCGAAGAATCTCAAACTCGAAAACTTTCTTCTCGTTGTCTCAGAGGCCTTGTTGAGTAGGAGTCTCAATAATGATCTCTTCTCGAATGAAAATGGGTCTTTGAGATGGACGCGACTCTGTTTCTCGATGTGGTGTGTTTTGCTTCCTTTGAGCCTTTTCCTCCACTCGGTCCAAACGCTTTTGTATTGGACTTAGCTTTCTTTCGAGCATTCAGTCCATTTCTTTCACCAAGTATTGGAAGTCATCGGCTGAGAATTCATCTTGAAACATGTTTATTTACTGAAAAGAAAAGAAATGTTAAGAGAACAAAATAGAAGATGAAATATCTCACCACAAATTCTCAGAAGTCACTCACAAAGAAAATCACTCGCACTCGTTTTCACTCGAACATGGCTTTTTTCTAATGTAAGCACTCGTGCCTTTTACCGCTCATCTCTCCCTCACAAATTTGTATTTCATTTCGAATAGACTTAACACGGCTCGAGGGTCGACTAGAAAAATGGGTAATAAGGGATAATGTTTGGGTATCGGGTAGGTTGAAAACAAAGAAATAAGAATCGGTTTAAGTGTGGCGTTTGGGGTAGGCGAGAAATGATGGTAGAATGATTTTGATAATTGAAAATAGAATAGAAGGGATGAAACAATAACTTACCAAACTTCACACTTCTTTTTTTTTTTTAACTTCGATTTTTTTCCTTTTTTTGAATTTTTCGTATTTTTTTCTTTTTTTTTTTCACTTCAAATGCACGAAAATAATACAAAAGAACTTGATATTACAACTGGAATATTTTTTTAAATTGTTTTCAAATTTTTTTGATTTTTTTAATACGAACCTACTTCTGGCTCTCGATCATTGTTGGAACTCCTCGTTTTATAGCTCTGATACCAATGATACGATTCACCTCGGGTTGAGTCGAGTTGTATTTAAATTGCCCAATCGTCTATGAGGAGGAATTACGCCTTCGAGAAATAATAGGAAAATCGTTAAGTTTGCGAAAGTTTTGATTGAACTTGTTTAGTAAATGGAATTAAGATAGGAATGGGGGTGTTTAGTGATGGAGATGATTTTTGGATAATGGAAAAGAGTTAGGTTCGGTTTATAACAAACGAGAACAAAGGATAGATGTTAGGTGATTCTTTGTTTAAGTTCTACTATCCAACTCCATCAAATATCACTTATCACTTCCACATACGGAGTGTACGGATGGGTGGGTCGATTAAATCCCCACAGGAGTGTACGGTTGGAAAGGAGACGAAGTGCACGGCTGGTATGGGCATTAATGCATAGCATATATGGATTTATTATTGAGATGGGCTTAGGCCCAAATAATTATGATATGATACATTTGATATGGTTAAGGCCCAACCGAGGCTATTTTGGGCTAAGGCCCAATTGCCACCGTTATTGTAATGGGCTTCGGCTCGGATTGTTGTGATGCATGTTTATACTGACGAGGGGGTTGTACACATTGAGTTTTCGCAAACTCACCCCCTCTCTTTAATTTTTCTCAGGTAATCCTCAGTAGGCGATTCGACGTACTGGAGGACTCGGAGGTGGCCACACTATGAGCAGCTTTGAATTTCAGTACTCTATTCTACTTCATTTAAATTGGTTTCTTATTGGGTTGTAATAAGGCCTCTCTTGAATTCTGGTTTTGTGTGGGATTTTTAGTTTATTAGGTTTTAAATCTGCTAAACATTGAATGGCGGTTTTCTAAAACAATATCTGTTTTCAAACTTCTAAGCTTCGCAACTAAGTTGTAAATGTCACGTTTCATAAGTCAATTGTTTTAAATTAAGCTTCCGCAAATAATCAAGGTTTTAAAAATGATAATGTTTTTCCAAGAATGATTTCTAATAAACCACATCTTGAGAACAAGCACACAAAATCTGAGGTTTTGAACAATGGAAAGTTTTGAAAATTAATAATTTTTTAATAAACGTCGACTAATAATAAAAAACGCAAATTGGGACTTCAATTTTTTTTAAATATCAGAAAAGTTTCAACAGAACCATGGTTTTCGAAAAACACTCAATGTGACACCCAATTCGGGCCTAACTTCTAGGCTGGGTTTGGGGTGTTACATTTAGCACTTAAGTTTCAAGTAAGATTCGATACTATAGAGAGTATCGGCCCAGCACTTATATCACTTAAGGTGGTAGATGGAAAATAGTTTAAACCTCAACCCATTACTTATCAAAGTAAGAACCTCGGTATATTGGATGAACGCCACACTCATTGGAGTGATAAGTTCAGAAAGAAGAACAAGGTTGACGCCACTAAAACTAGATAAGCCAACAAAGTCTTCAGCGAAATTAGAGAGAAAAGATCTCACCAAAATAAGATAGTTTGTAATATCCCGGGTTAGGGGTTATTTTTGTCATGGCATGTTCTGCATGTTGTTAGTATGCTATGTTGCTATTTTTATGTTTTCGGGCTTAATTGTAGCCTAGGTGTATGCCTGAGTGAATGGGAAAATTTGGTTTTTGGGTGTTAAGTCAGGGGAGGAGGAAGCTGGGGTTTAAGAATTTTAATCGTGGTTTTGTTGCACAAATAAGGAGCTGGCAGAGTGGCAAGGGGGAGCTTGGTATGGCGTCAACTTCAAGGAGTGGAGGTCCAGTGTTCGAGCAGCAGGATTCCTCTATTTTGGCTTCATTTGGACGGCATAAGAGGGAGGAGTTGTGTGTGATTTAAACTCCACCTTGGACTTGGTCAAGGGGTGACTTGGATGGGTGAGAGCAAAGTGAGGAGGAGGACTTGGCCACTCATTTCAAATGAGTGAATGGGAGCTTTTGGGGGGATTCTTGGCCGAATTTTGTGGGTGTTGGAGTGGGGGTGTGGACGGTTTGGTAGAGGGAAGGGAGGTGCCGAAATGCACTTCTCATTTTGTGCATTTTCGGCCAAAAGCACTTGTGAAGCAATTCTCTCTTTGTGCCTTACCAAAACCGAAAGTCTAAGCACTTGCCGAATTGTTCTTTGCTCATTTTTGTTTTCTAATTTTCCTTTGCTAGCCGAATGTCACCTTGAAGACACACCCGTGGTTTGTTTTCTTTCACTTTCACTTTTGGCCGAACCTAGCACTCCTCTTGCATTCTTTTTCTTTTTTCTCTTTTGAAACTCTAATAGCCGAATATTCTCCTCCTCATCTTCTTTTCTTTTGTCCATTGTGAAGCCGAATTCTCCATTTCCTTTCTCCTTTCTTTTTGTGCCGAAACTCTACCCATTTACAATCTTTTTCTCTCCTTTACACTAAAGCCGAATTTAAGGATATTAAAACACCTAAGCCGAATTCTTTTCTTTCACAAAACTTGGTAGCCGAAACTTTACTCTTTAGGTGTAAACCGATAGAACCCCTCCTTCATCTTTGTATTTTCTTCTTCTTAGCATTTTGTTCTCAATCGTTCTTCCCATTTCTCAAGGCCGAATCTCCCTTCTCCTAGTGTGGTGTGACCGAATCTTTGTTGGTGTTGGGGTAAGTGATTGGGCCGGTTGGCCATTCCTTCTCTCTCTTTCTTGTTGATTATTGGATGGGTTAAGAGCCGATTTCAGTCTTTGCTAATAAGAGAGAATCGTCGGTTTGGAAACCGATTCTGTTTTAGGGCCTTTTGATCGTGGTGGTGTTAGGTGGGGCAGTCAATTGAAGCCTTGACTGCAAGTGGCCGATGGTAAGTAAAGGGTAAGCAGTTGTGTAACATTCCCAAACCCGGCCCATTCGCTACGACCGAATCTGGTTATGTCACTGGGGAAAGTCGGATGAAAATCTTTATAACTTAGCATAAAGCATGAAAGAATTCAATTTTTGAAAACCATGTTCATTTTTAAAGCAATATGCAAACTTTAGAAGTTACAAATTGTCTGAAAAATACTTTATTAAACATACTTTTATAAATAGGGTACTGGAATTAAAACCATTTTCACATAGAAATCCAAATTAGATAAACCATGGTTAAAGTAATACCAAAATAATAAATGGCCTTTATACAACCCAATATTCAAATAAAAGTACTTATATCAAAACCAAGCATAAAATATTAAATCATCATCTTCGGCATGGGCCACCTTGTCCTCTCGATCCCGGTCCAGCTTTATGCAATACCTGAAATGGTTAAAGGAAAAAGGTGAGTCACCAAGACTCAGTGTGCAACCCTTTTTCCCAGATTAGCAAACATCATATGCAAACATAACATAATCATCATGCATCCAATTAATATGCACCCACTCCTAACCATCCATTCACCTTTTCTACCCCACGTGGTACCAAACCACTGTGGTGCCAAACCACTGGTGACATATAGTCACAATGTGTTACCAAAACACTGGTGTCCCAAAGACACGTTTGTGCCCAAAGCACTGGTGACCGAAGTCACAAATCCAATGATGGGGCCAACCCATCGTGTGATACCAAATCACTAGCAGACGATCCCATATCTCAAGTGGGCCAACCACGGTGGTGTTAACCACAGGGACGAGTCGCAATGAGGTGCCAAACCTGGTGTCCCAAAGACACAAATGTGGTACAAACCACTGGTGACCGAGTCACAATAATCGAGTGATGGGCCAACCCATCGTGTGATACCAAATCACTGGCGTCAATCCCCCAATACCGCCTTGTGGGGCCAACCCACTGTGGTGCGAAACCCACGGGGACGAGACGCTGAGGTGCCAAACCTCTGGAGCCAAACCTCTGGTGACCCAAAGTCACAAAGTTGTGTTACCAAAACACTGGTGCTCGTCAGCACAAAATATCACTGCCCCCTCCTCTCATATCACCCATCATCATACCAACTCATGTATAGTATTCAAAATCATGCAAACATGTTTAACGTTGCATCTCATAGCACATACATCATAAATCATGACATCATGTATCAATAACAGTACTCATAATGAAACGGACTTACCTGAATCCGTGCACATACCCCATAGGGTATCATATCACTCAACCATACTGTTTCGGTTTTACCAATCAATCAGTTTATCAAACATATACAAAGCAAGAAGTATGTTAGTTTACACACCTGGTTACTAATGCGACTATCAAATCCGTAGATCAAGATCTAACGCACTAGATCCCCCTTCCTTAACACTTTTCGAGCACTAGCCACAACCCGAGATATGCGAGATCAAGTCTTCCACTACAATCGGCCAAAAAACTAAACAACATAATCATGCTAATCAACCTCTAAGGGTATAATCGTAATTTTACCTACTAAGGGTATTTCGTAATTTACCCCCCCAGGGTATTTTCGTAAATTCACAACTAAAATGGCCTTTTCGAAGGCCTAATGTCACCACTAGCGACTCAGCTACCATTTCCGGTTGTACCGGACGATTGGGCCTAAAACCCGATTTTGGCCCATCCGGGCCCACACGCTCGTGTGGCCCACCTAGCACAAATCTAGCCACGTATATAACTTCCACCTAGTCTAGTTCAACATATACTAACCAATCATGCAATTTACTCTATGGGCCCACGGCCCATTGGGCCCACTTCGGCCCATCGAGGCCCAAGCAGCCCCAACCCACGAATACTACTGATGGCCTCAACTTCGCGTCGAAGCCCCACACATGCGCTCGCATGCTCGTGTGGCTACTAATGCCGTGTAACCGGCATTTCGGCATTTTGCCGCTCTACAACTAAAGTAGAGAGAGTTACACACCTGATAGGACTCTGGGGCTAATCCGCGCTCCGACCACTCTTGTGCCCAACGCCCTCCAGATGTGTTTACTCTCCTTAGGATGCTCCTTATATAGCTAGCTCTTACCTTCATTCTTTGTGTCTTTCCGATGTGGGATCCCTTCCTCAGTAGAGTTTAAATTCAACTGAAACTCTTGCCGTCCAATCCGCAAAATAAATACTCCTTGCTTGTCATGAGATTCGAACCCAGGCTCCGCTGTAGCATAATCCACGCCGCTAACCCACTGGCCACAAGCTCCTCTTGTGTCTTAAACCATGCGCAACTAAATATAAACTATGGGCCAAATTCTAAGGTCCAAGCAAAAAGAAACCAAAATGCAAAAGCCAAGACTTGAACCTTGGACCTCCTTCCTTCCCTGTGGCGTCACCTCCTTGTCTCTTATGTGGCGTCACTTTGCCACTACCCCACACACTCCAGTTGTGTTATTTTTTCCATATTTTATTCTTAAGGCCTATCTGCCAACTTCCAGGGTTTTTTTCACCTAAAACCAAAATTTCCCCAAAGGCAATATTTGATCCTGGACTTCATAGAAGCCCTCTAACCTTCCAAAATCACTTATCCAATGGGTCTAACTAGCATTTAAGCCGATCTCTTGTTCTCCAAAAATTTAACGCTACTACGCCTAAGGCCATTGGGCTCAATTCTCCTAAGCCCAATTTTGGGATGTTACAAATCTACCCTACTTAAAGAAATTTCGTCCTCGAAATTTCCAACTAACTACAGTCGGACATCCTACCACACTACGCTCTTGCTGCGCACTCTGATCTTAATAAATCTGTCATTCCACCTTGACCACGTCCGCGACAACCACGTCCCCTAGAACTCATATCTAGCGTCGCGATTTAATCTGATTAAAAGTTTTATGCATTAGAAATTTTGTTCCACTGTTTTATCCACGAGCAAATTTTATGAACAGAAGTTTCTGGAAGTCGTTCTTTCGAGCAATCAAAGTTTCATCTCAAGTTCTCTGTTCTAATTCAAACATTCACATACTTCACTAAAGACACATTCATTCATCCATGTCACTTTCTTGAGCATTCCCAACCCAGGGGTAATTTCGTCATTTTCCTATAGGGGTATTTCGGTAATAACTCAGGGTCAATTTGAAATAGTTTTCAAATTAAAGATATTTCAAGTTTACAAATCTCAGGGGTCATCTTGAAAAATTGTTTTTCAAACCAGATGTGTGTAAAAATTTCAGAAATCGGGGGTTATTTCAGTAATTGGGGACGTTAAGGGCATTTTTGTAAATTTCTCAAATCAGGATATCTCGATATTTGTAAAATAAAGTTTTTGATATTTTCATAATGTAAGAACATTTTAGTAAAAATCGAGGGAATTATGAAAATTTGAAACCAA